>JBAMYA010000017.1:4758912-4772872 GCA_037176975.1 Arrhamphus sclerolepis
AGTGGAAAAAATGGGGTTTTGAAATATGTCTTGGCTGAGTGCAGAAACAAAGAAGCAATAGATAAATATAAATAAATATTTATTATTATTAGTGTTTGCTAAAACAATAATGATAATTATTATTTTATCAAACTGTTATCAGTTACATTTTTAATACTCAGACAACAGTTCTTCTTTAAGGATTTAAAATGACCTCTGTTCTGTTTTATCTGCCCCTCTGCTTGGGGGTCAGAGATCACAGACAGAGATGGAACAACTTCCAGCTTTGTTCAACATTTGAAGTTGAACAGAATACCGGAGGTGGTACTCTCGTGGTATGCAGTCTATCATTTGCATTTAACATGTAATTGTTAAAATAAATCATTGTTAAAAGGACTTAGAAGGACTTAAAATTTGAAGTTTCTGACTCAAGACTTGCCTGTCTCGATTCGTGGCTTGACTCGGACTTGAGGACAAAGACTTGAGAATTACTTGAGACTCACAATACAATGACTTGGATTAAATTAACAATCAACTACTACGTTTACAGCAGCAGTTTTATTTTTTCTTGTTGCTTTTTTAATAAATAAAGGTAAATGATGAAGAAGTGCTAAATCTATCTGTCTGTTACAGAGAGGGAGGTGTACGAGTGTGCAGGCCTGCTGGAAACGGAGCCCTTCATCCTGCTCTCCATGTTATTTGTGGGTTCTTGACACACTGTAATTTTGCAGTATGCACATGACACGGAGCAAATAATCACAGAGTCAAGGTAAACGATCTGGGCTCCGATCCTGATTGTGATAATTGTCCAAAAAAAAAAAAAAAAAACACATCGAATCAGGTGACCGCAGTCAATGGTCGTTAATGTGAAATTAGTGGCTCTTGATAACTTGCAGGCCGCATCAATTCCACAGTCATCAAAGCCTAATGAAAATAAGCGAAGAGAGGATGCGCACAGCATTAGTGGCCTATTCTGATGCCTGCTCTTGTAATTCTGGCCCCTGATTCTTCTCTCACTGCACATGGCAGCTCATTAACTCTTCTTCTCCAGACCAGAGTTCACTTAATTGCTCAGATGTTCTCCATTCCTTCATCATTTTATACTTTGGCTCTCAGAAATAAGAATTCTAAATGATTTTGCTGCTAGCTTTGAACTGCTATGGTGAGCTTTCACAAATAGCCACACACCTTAAAAAAAACATGCATCTTCATCATAATTATTGTTATTATTGTTATTATTATTATTGTTATTATTATCATTATTAATAATAATAATAATAATAATAATAATGAACAAACTCCTATATCGTCAATGGGATATCATCACTTTCTCAGATGACCAGAAAATGCCTTATTAGCATAGATGGAAAAACCAAGAGGACAAAACTCACAAATTGGCTTCATAGACAATGTGATGATAAGAGCACTTCAGCTGAAGAAGCCCTTCTTGATTTAGAGTAGAATATAGAGTATATGCAAAGAAGAATCTGGGTACTGATTAATTTGGTGTGAGAGCCTGAAGCTGGGAGTAAGGCAGAGTAAAGGGCAAGCAGATATTTTATTAACTGAAAGGTATTTCACAATGCGGAGGGGGAGAAAGAAATTAAAGGGTCAAGCAAAACTGCTCACTTAAACGTAACACTTTTATCAAAAGTGAAAGTAAAAGACCTCTACAGTTACAGCATATGGATGCTGCATGTAAGCAGCATTTTTTTTTTAGATGTGGAACAATTTGATTGTACAATCCACTGATTTTCATACTAAGGATGAGTCCTCTCATCTAAAGGGGGATAATTGATAGCTGACAATGAAGCATGCTTAAACCTGTTCCTGTTTTAACAGTTGTGAGCGATTTAAGTTATGTCATCCAAATTTCTGGATAGGGACATCAAATGAAATGAAATGAAATCATCAGATGAGTGAGTATAAAAAGAAGGGAAAAATCATTCATCATCAATTAATTCATTAATCTGTTTCATTTTTATTTTATTTTATTTTTTTTTCATTTTTTCTCATCATTGGTTTTTGGTGAGGTCATGCAAACAATTTAGAAAACAAACCATGAGAGATGCTTAAAGAAAAAAAATGACTTCCCTCCGAATTAAATGAAAGCATCTGTGTAAAATAAAAATAACCAACTCAAGTTATGACATTGCAGAATTGTACTGAAATGTACTTAACGTTCTACTGCTAGTACATAAATATGAGTTTGAATGGATTTGAAGTAAGAAGAAGAAAGAAAGATGATAATAGGTGCTTTCATTTTGTAAATTGCTATTTTATATTTAGTATTTTTACTATTTATGTCAAAAATGTTTGAAATGAAGCTATACACATTTTGAAGCTTTCTGATTCAAAAATGAATTAATACTGGTCCAAACATGGTAGTCTTAGAAAGAGAGACAAAGAGAAACTGCACTACACATCTGTAAAGCTACAGCTGCTAAAATGCTAAATTAAATGCAGGGTGCAATTTATGGTGGTAGAAATTATGATTGCTAAATTAAAGGAAATGTTGTGTTTTCAATTGTTGTTGACTTTTTTTTTTCTTTCTTTCTTTTAACTTTTCAAATCCAGGCAATGATTTGTCATTTCATGATGATGATGATGATGATGATGAGAGATTGTAATATGACCTCATGAAGTTGAACAATCACAAAGGGGTTAACTCTACCCGTTTCAGCTTTAAACTTGGCTCTTGGTGTGGGGAGCGAGAATAGCTGTAAAGTTATGCAAAAGTTATTCTTCATCCTCTGGGCCGTCCCTAATCCGCCAAAAACCTCATTCTTTCATCGGAGAACTGTGCCTCCTTTCTTGTCCCCCCCTCTCTATACAACATAAAGTCAGACTGCATTTAATGGTTATGTCGGGATGGGAGAGGGGCTTTCTTCTTTCTCTTTTTTTCCAGAATATTGCCCTTTTCGTCGTGTGAGTCTCCCAACCCGCAGGGACCCCCATATTCATCCCTCCGCGTCTGACTCGCATCACAAACTAACCCCGATTTTCACCACTTTGCTGGGAATTGCAGGGAGTGATAATAGAGATTTCGCTTTCATTTTACACGCTTGACTTGGTTATTGTTGCTTTTCTCCTCTCCCGTGATTCTCCGCTTTTCCAGGGATTAGCCCTGACTTTGCCCACTACGCTGGCCGCTGCAGTGTCCCCGAGGATGACAAGTGATGCAGATCAAGGCAGGCCTATTCTGCACCATTTGAAAGGGGCCGAACTGAGACCGGTTCAAATGGAGGAGTTTTAAAAGAACTAACAGGTGCACTCCAGTTTTCCTCTTGCAAGATTAACCTGTTTCACACTTACTGTTTTTGCACCATGGTGCTGTTGTAAGACTGACTTGTTGCTGATCATGATGTGGGCAAATACAGGTGACACAGATTATGGTGAGGGCATAGGCTGTTGGAGGAAACTGCTGATGTTGTCAAAGTTAAAGCATAAGAAAAAAACTGTGTAAGTTTCTACAGGCCATGACAAGGTCAGGGGTGCTGATAGTTAAAATGGGCTCTGTTTTCCTGTTATCTTTTAACTTTATCTCCAATTTTTGGTATAACAGAGCTATTTACTGTCAGGTGACTTGAAAATATTGTGTTTAATGTTACTGGTTATATCATGTTATAGTTTTCTAATACTCTTGTGATAAGTCATACAGTCAGTGTTCTTCATCGTGGTCCTCAAAGCCCACTGTCCTGCATGTTTTAGATGCTGCTGATTCAAACTATTGGATCAGACTCGTCATCAAAGTCTACACAAGTCTGTCAATGACCCGCTAATTTATGCCAGATGTCAGATGCAATCAGAATAAGGGTGTTTACAAATAAAAGGTACACAATTTCTGAGATGTTATGTTTTAGATCCCCACTTCTGGTCCTTGACAGCTGCAGCCTTGTATGATGTTTCACACCTGATTCAAATGAATAGCTCGTTAACAGACTTGTGCAAACAAGCTGATGGCGATTCTTTCCTTTCAATCAGGTGCTGAAGCAGGGAAACATCTAAAACATGCAGAGCAGTGGCCCTCAATGAACCTTGACTGGGGATTCCCATATTAGACAGCACATGCACAGATGGGAACTGGGAACTGGAAGAGCTTGATACTTTTGTTGATAATATGTCAAACTAATGTATTTGTGGCCTTTGTGGTTATTACTGTTGCCTTAATGTAAAAAGGTTTCAGTCTTCTCCTGATGCATAGGCTTTCCCACTTTCTCAAAAGCTCCAGAAACATTAAGTTGATTGATGATTTTAAATAGACTGAAGAGAGGGAATATTTGTGTTTATCTTTTCTTCTTTGTGTTGCTTTCATTCCTTTCTCAGAACTTCTCCTTGGCTGACTGTTTTTTGTGTTTGTTGGTCCTTCCTTACCACTGTCACCCACCATCCCGTACGTTCATTGAATAAAGCTGAAGATTCAGCTCTTATGAATGCAAATATTACAATTACTCCATTATTAAATAGGAAGTACTCAAATCTTGAATTGATTCAAATTAATTGAGTTTAATTGTAAGATTACTGAATTATAACCAGACTGAGTTGGACTGTAAATTTAACTTTTTGTGAATTGGTACAACTGAATTCAGCTGAATTTAAATGAATTGAACAGTGAGAGAATGCGTGGTCATTTGTCTCTGTGTGACCCTGTGTTGGAATGGCAACCTGTTTCAGAGTGTACCCCACATCCTGCCTGGCGACAGCTGGGATAGGCTGCCCTGCTGAAGGCCTGAACAGGGAAACATAGGAATAGTAAAATTTGGAGAATTAGTATTACCATATTCAGCGACTGAGTCCAGATTCTGCTTACGACACTTGGATTATGGTCAAAGTTTGGAGAAGATGCAGAGAACCTTTTGGCGATTGCTACATACTTTGATGGAGGCAGTGTGATGGTAATGGGTGGCATCTCTCTCACTGGGGGCATGTTGGGGACATCTTTGCATAGTCTACATCTTTTTTTTCTGTTTTCTGTTCTTCATGTCTCACCTTTAATCAGGCATTCAAGCAACACTTTGTGAAGTTAATCTTTGTTTGTGATGTATTCTCCTCCGTTGGTCTGTTTGGGCCCTGCGATGGACTGGCAAGCTTTTGCCCAAAGACAGCTGGGATAGGCTCCAGCAGATCCCCATGACCCTGCAGAGGAATAAACGGGTATAGATAATGGATGGATGGTCTGTTTGGTTTGGATCTCTTCTGGAAAAGTCCAGTTTGTGTTCTTATAGAGGGTGGATAATCACCAAACACGCAGCCAACAGTAGTGGCACAAAAGCTGCATTGACTTTCTCACTGCTGGTCGTCTCCTGGGGACGGTCCCGCTCCCTGCTCACCCTGCTCACCCAGACCATCACTCCTGAGAGGCAGGACGACTTGTTCCATAACAAGACGCGAAACTGACTTCTTTCAGCTCCAGTGAACTGGACATAAACCCCGACTGACAACCTCCAGTGCCCAAACAGAACAGAGAGAGGACGGGTGGGTCGGCACAGAGGACAAGAGAGAGGTGGGGGCAGCACACGGCTCACTAAATAAAGATGTTATTCACTTTCAATCTCACAGAAAATGACTAAGGAAATATGTCCAAACACTTAACAGTGGTGTATCTGTTGTTTGCATTTTTTACCAGTGAACTTTTTGTTTGGCAGACCATCTTTTTGCGATTTCTCTCCACGATCTTCTCAGAGCTATGTTCCCCCTCTCAGAGCCCAGTGTGTTACAGCACTGAAAGCACGACGTGCTGTAAATGTAATGGGCCGGGGGGTGATTGTTTCTGACAAGCAACAAAACACATCGTCCCTCCCCTCAAATTAGTCCCCCAGGAGGGGGTGGGGTGAGGGGTTCACATCCCAGGAGACACATGCTCACAACAGCATGCCAGCATATAGCATGAGCACACATGTGACTTTCATCTGCAGGTCCTTCTGCGCTGGTCTGACATGGTACATTTTCAATCATGTTAGATTTGTCACAGTGATGATGTGGGCCAAAAGGATTTTAAAGAGTTGTTAGATAGATATTTGTATTTCCCAGCTCTTTACCTCACAGTGTATCTTTGAATTTAAGTTCTACAGTTTGTGCCTTGGAAAAAAAAAGTCACATATTCTAACACAAAGCCAGACATAAGAGTTTTCAAGTTGGGTGATGTAAGTGAAAGATAATGTTTCTTTTCAGAGAAACATTATCCTAGATTATAATGACTGGTTTACAGAGATTATTTTAACACAGTGAAATAGCAAGTTACCATCACATCATCCTCTGATTTAGTATCATGCCTTCAGCAAAGAAAGAAAATTAATTTTTTGAAATGACCCAAAAGCTTATGTCTTTCAGAGCAGTGACGACATCATCACATCAGTGGCGTTTTCATTATCAGCCTGTTACCATTATATGCAGCTAGATTTTTTTTCCCTACAGAAGGTAATCTTGGTAATCTTGGAATATCAAATAACAATAATAATAATAAAAATTATTATTATTATTATTATTATTATTATTATTATTATTATTATTATAATAATGAACAGTAACAATAATTGTGAAGGCAGCAAGCTCTACCGCATGATACAATTCCAAATATATATTTTTTTTAAAGTCTTAAATCAAATACATGTGTTCTGTGAATTTTATTGAGCTTAAAAAAAGTACAACCTCAAATTCAAGGGACTGTGTTGCTCTCAGGTGCGTGGCTTCTTAATGACTTAGCATGTTCTTTTACACTTAAATATAAAGTCAGAAGCCAATGAAAATGCATCATGTCAGTTATGTCTAATTAACATCTAATTTTCAAATGCTCCATACAAATGGTTTTAATATTAATAATAAATAAGATAAAACTACTTAGTAAAATTAGCTCTAGGCAATAATTAGAATTGAGAGGATGCTCAAATTCAAAGGCAGTTCAGCCTTTTGGTTTCTCTTATTAATTAAATGAAAATTAAAGGTAGATTGAGACTGATTTTTATAAAGTTGTCATTTACAATAGACCTCAATCATCAGATACTGTTGGTTAGAAAACAGGGTCATTTGAAGGCTGTTTCAGATGTTTTAAGTTTCCATCCTGGGTCAAATAAGCAATATTTTTCACACAAACAAAAACATATCTAAGTCTTAAAATTCCCTCTTTATAAAAAGCAAACAAATAAAAAAGCTTCATTCCAGTTCTGCACTAAGCAGCTATAGTATTCAGAGAGAGCAGGGGTTGAATGGGCAGTTAGCTTGTCAGTTAGCTGGGGTTTAGCTTTAAAGCAGACCCCCATTTGTGAACGAGGTAGTGGGAGGAGTGGTGGAGGGCTCGGCGTGCATCAGGGAAGCCTCTCCTGGGCCAGAAGAAAAGGATTTGGCCCAGATGCAGGCAGCGATGTTAACTTTGAGTGGCCCCTGTGGCTCAAGCTCAGCACCCCCTCCTTCTTACTTCCCAAGCCCCCAGGTTGCCTTTGCATGACATCATTCCCAAACTATGCCCCCCATACCCATGTGAATCTGAGCTGTCACAATCAGCAGCCCCCCACCACCACCACCATTAAACTGTACTGCTCTTGCAAACCCATACGTCCACCCCTCCAACCCCCTTTCCTTTTCTCCCTCACTTCTTCTACCATCTCCTCCCTTCTTCTTCTTTTTTAACCCCCAGAAAGGCATTGTTTGAGTCAAGGCTTGATCAAAAAACTGTTGCCCGCCAACCACAGGGCTTTCTGTAAATTCAATAAGGCCACCTTAAAGATTTTCCTAATTAATGGATGACATCTTTGGCTGGAGGAGAGGCGAGGCATTCTGCTCCCACTCGCTCTTTGTTCGCCTCCTAATTAACTTTCCTAGGTCACTCAGGTCTCCGCAACCTGAGAGTGAAGAGCCCCCATTGAGGAGGGAGTTGTAAACTTACTTTTTTTGCCTCGGCACTTAAAAGGGGAAAGCAACTATAGGGAACAGAAAATATCCTATTTAAGTCCTTTGTGAGTGAACTGCTTGCACATGTTCCAATAAAGGAAGTCTTCTAAATAAGCTGCCATGTTGCTCTCCGCTCCCCCTCTTTCTCCCTTATCCCACCTCTTTCACTCTCAGCTCCACAGAAAGGTTATGAATGATAGCTCTGGGTTGAAGGGAGGGGCGGGAGGTGGGGGATCGGGGGCGGCAAAGGACAGCATCTGGGTATTGTGGAATTGTGAGCATCTGAAACTTTGAGGGAATTTGAGGATGGGAACACACCGAGCTGCTGGGTGGTGGGGCGGATGGTCGGGAAAAGGGTTGGATGACGGCGAAAATGTGGTGAATATGAGAAAGAAAATAAGTGCCTCTTTGCCCTCGTTATTGTTTGGGTGTTTCTAAAGGACCCCATGTCCCCCAGCTGCTTTCATCAGTTCTACTCTTTATTTCTAAAAAGTAAAAAAAAAAAAAAAGTCCAAAAGAAGGACTAATGAAAGGTTTTCTCATAGCATACAATCTGTTTCTGCATGTGTGTTTATTGTCATTTTTGTTATGAGTAGATATAGCATCAAGTCACTGCTGATATTTGAACCAAATTCTTAATAGTACTGATGATATTCAAACTGAGATCGCTTCAAGAACATCCAGACCATTATGCAGCCATATTATTTCCTTTTGGTTATTTTGGATATCTTACATCACAAGAAAAGAAAAAAAAAATCATACAATGTTATTGCATCATGTTGGTTTAATAGTAATTTAACATTCAATTTAAAGTGAGACTGTTATGGTATTAAAGAAGACCCAAAAGAGAAGTTTCATTCCTTGTCCATATTAAAAGTGATTCGCTGTTGGTTTCTCCCGTGTTGGTAACCACCTTCTCTCCCAGTATTAATGTCCTCAGCTGAGCTTCTTGGCGTATTTAAACTCTGAACAGATCTGATTTTTTTTTAATCATCAGTGACTGTTTCACTTATCATCACAACAAAACTCCAGATGTCACCTTCTGTCTCTGAGTTTCAGTTTGTTCGCGTAACTGCATTCAGTACACTTAAGTCGTGTTTAAAAGGTCTTTTTCTAAAAAAAAAAAAATTCTGAAAAATGAAAGACCAATTTACGATATTTCCACAATAACACATTGTTTTATTAAGACAAGACAGAACTGTAAAAGAAAACTGTAAAAGAAATAAAAGAATTCTTGTCTAACACCTTCAAGACCATCAAACAACTAATATCATAATTTCTTAGAAGAACTGTTTCCATTAGGCTGTTTTAATGCGCAAGCACAAAATGCACAAAGAAGACATAAGGATGGAAGCATAACTTCAGGTTTCTTGGTGTTTTACGATTATTTTGATGTGGCCTTTTTCTTGGAATCTCAATGTGGATCTTTTATTTCAGAAGAATTGAGAACTCCTAAGTCATGCTACTATTTTTTTAAGTCCATTTTCTCAAACAAAGACCAGTGAAGAGTTAGTTAACTCGACTGGTGGGAATCTCTGTAATAACGAAGACAATGATGAACATGCCCCATGGAGCCCAAATAGTAGAAGAACATCCAATAATCCCAAGCACACTGTGCAGAGCTTTTTTGTTTTTATTTTTTTAGATATTTGATGCTATTTGTGGTTTGTCTGTGTAGACCTCATTCTTACTACCGAGAAACACTCCTCTACTGCTGGAAAGAATGCTGCAAAATGGCTTAATAAAGCATCCAAAAGCATAGCTTAAATAATAGGTGTAATGAAATGGCTCCTATGTGATGAAGTTCACAGTGGATGCCGTTTGGGGTGGCACACACTTTAAGATACACAGAAATGTTCAATCCAAATCTTTATGTCTTGATGAAGTTGTATAGAAAAAACTTTCTACACAGTTAATTTAATTCTATCTCTCCACCTCGATCAGATCAAAAATTTGTTGAAATAGTAAATAAGGAGAAGCTTCAAGTGTTCACTAAAATGTGTATATTGCATTCCCTACACAAGTCTAAAACAAAAATATGAATGTGGCTCTACTGTCTGAGATACACTGAAAACTCCACTGTTGTTGAAGGTTTTATGAGATTAAACAAAAATGACCACTAATTCAGCGGCCTCTGTCTAGTTCAGCTTATACAGCTAAGACCTGATACACAGTTATAACACAGCAACTCTAAACAGCTGCATCCCCCACACTTCTCTCCTGCCTGAACATCTCATGCCCTGGTACTATCAATGAGTTACCCCTCTTTTGTCTGGGTGCGTATTCAGAACCATGAGGTGACTGTGAGGCTCCTGATGACACCCCCTGTTGCTGCAGATTCCCTGAGGGTTAATGATGAGTAGAAGCTGTGACCTCAGATAGTGATCGTTGAACCTGACCTGTGGAGTCAGCAGGATAACACAGTCAGACAGCTAAGAAAGAGCTGGGTAAACAGCCGAGTGACCGTCACAGTGACTCCAGGTGAACGGGTGCTGAAGACGGCTGGTTAATCTTTGTGACAGCGAGTGTTGACTCTGCCAAAGTCATTTAGACACAGTGATCGTGTGTATGTGTGTGTGTGCGTGTGTGTGTGTGTGTGTGTAAGAAGTGGTGCTTTGGTTGTGCATCACCGTCAGACATCATTTAAAGAGTTTGAAAAATGTGCTTCACTGTCATTGGGCAGCATGATGTCTGCTAGCAGTTTGAATCAATGATGGTATTTTATTTTCTGATTGTCAGAGGGTAAACACAAAAATTAAGCATACATCTGTAGCTGCTTCTGTTTTGAAAGACTTTTTGTGAATAATTGAGCATGTACCCACCAATTGACAATCTGAAATCATAAATATTTGCATTTTTACAGTCTGGACTTAAGGAATAGTAACTGAACTGCATTTATTTAGTGCTTTTCTATTCAACCTCCAGTGTTGTCATACCAAAAAAAAAAAAAAAATGCATGTGGGCAATATGAGGTTCAGTGTCTTGCCCAAGGATTATTCAACATTCTTCAACTGCAAGGCTACTTTGTACATTTTCACCTGCACTACATTTATTGCAAAACTCTAGTTTCTTGGTCTAGTTTATTTAGATTATTAATCTGAACTAAAATGCATCCCATCTAATCATATATGCCATATCATAATAGATGAACTACGCAGCTGTGTATAAAGTAACTGAAATTAGTTCTAACATAAAGTACTGTGGGGTTTCATTGACAGTAATAAGCACTGTTGCCTCACTGCAAGTATGTTTTTGCTTTGAATCACAGCTGGGATTTTTTTTTTTTTTTTTTTTTTTTTTAACTACACAATCCCCCTATATTAGCGTGGCTTGTTGAAATGTAAATTGTAACTACAGTTGAGTAAAATACAGTTAAGTGGATGGACGGACGGACAGAAGACATGAATGATAAATTACAATGAGCAATTATATCATGACATGGATCATATGAGTACTTCAACTTTAAATATTGTAAATATACGGGCTATTGATGGCACTTAAATAAAAAAAGTACAATTACCTTTTCTGTGATTTAATCAAATTTGGAATTGTTCCATTTTAACATATTGCTATTTGTTCTCTTGAATTCAAGTTCTCATCCAGGAAAGATTAGTCATGAGAGACAGCTGCCTTCCAACAAACAGAAGTATCAGAAACTGAATGAGTCTGTTTTTTGTTTTTTTTTAAATCACCAGTTCTGATGATAAAACACTTTCCTATTCAACCTAGGTATTGGCATGTTGATTTATGCAGCTACAAAACACAATATTGAAACAAAATGGCCCAAAGATTTTTTTTAATGGTTTACTGTAAAATGTGAACTTAACCAACACGGTCAGTACAAACCAATTTCAGAAACGCATCAAAAGTTACTGTGAAGTATTAAATCAAAATATGTTACTTTATCTTATGAAAAGATTTCGCTCATTTTATTTTATGCCTACTTTGTAAGGCACCATTGTCAAGGGGTACCTTTGATATTGTATAAATTTCATCCACAAATCCAGGCACATCTGCATGACTGAAAACTGCCTTTTCAGCTAAGGCAAATCCCAACACTTTCACACACCACAGGCAGAATATTGAATGGACTGTAGATACATTGATCACATCGTGGGCTCCTCGGCTCTCACATGTTTGTCTTTGCAGTGTGAACAGACTAAGCCCCTCTACTCAGCTGTCATAATTTGTTAACGAGTCTTTTCAGGGAGGGGGAAAAGAAAAAGAGAAGACAGAAAAAAGAAAAGAAAGCTCTTCACCAGGGACTGAAAGCAGAGGTCCATCCAGAGAGGGAACCCAGGGGCGACATCAGACCGATTTCAGACCAGCCCGTGATGGCATCTCTGTATATTTTAATATTAATGACCCCGGCCATAAAGCTGCCTCTAAGCTTCCAACAGGTGCCCCAGCCCCACTCATAGCTTTAAAACTGGGATCATTCAACATCCCAGCGATCCTCCACCACCACCACTGGTCAGTCAAGACAAATGAAGAGCATGGAGGCAGGGAGCTGAGAAAAAAGGACATAACGAGTGGAAAAGGAGTTAGAGAGTCAGTGGTTTCTTGCAAATACGTTTTTGAGTCACTTTCCCCAGCTGAAACACGGGTTGATATTCTCTCCCCCTCCTTGAGAAAGAGATTGACTTTTGTTTGGAGTTTGTGAGAAGTGGGAATCAGAAGCTGGACAATAGGACTCCCCACAGCGAGAGGCTGAGAGGAGCCATCTCAAATCAGTCAGCCAGGGGACTGACTAATCCGTCCATTGTCCCTCCCCAGCCACCGGCCGCACATCAACACATTCGCCCCCCATTGTCCCCCACCCTCATGCAGTGGGATTTGCTCTCCCCAACAGCCAGTTTTGTCCAAGGCAGTTCGAGCGGAAGTTTCTCACTGACAATTTGCCCCAAATAGATTTGTCAGAGCGTCCAACTGCACCACACCAACTTGTGGGTTTCTGGGTTTGGATGCTGGGTCTGTGATTTTTGGGGACACTAACATGACAGTGAAGCCCTGGTAGGTGTTTTTGCGCATGTACAGGTGTGACAAGACTCCACGGCTGTAAAGATGGGGTTGCTCATAGTTGTGGTGATATGAGGGAATGCTGAGATGATATTGTTGAACTGTAATTGTATTGTGTGATTATATGTACAGATGTTATGCTTTTGCACAATAATATGGGGCCAAATCTAAGTACCTGAACCATTTAACACCCACTGGAAAAATCATTGTGAAAAATTGCCAACTTGTTGATTTCAAAAAAAAAAAAAAAAACCTGTCACTGCACAGACTGTGCTTTTTACTTTTTTTTTTTTTTTCTTTTATGAGCTCTCTCACCATAATCCACCTGTATTAAAAAAAAAAGATTTGGTGTGTTGTGTGAAATATCAATGCCAGGTGTGAAAAGAAAGTAACAAAGATGTACAAGCATTGCAACATCCACTTATCACTTATAAATGTACAATAGCAGTGTCAGAGATGTGAAGACTGACATGAAGCTAGAGGTACCCTTTTAAGAAAAAGGCACTGACAGTTTTGCATGAGTGAAATGTGTAAATATGACTGCAAAACTTAATTTAAAGCATTAAAAATGAAAACATTGATATACAAAAAAAATCCATTCATGTAACAGTAGGTTGTACTTTGAGATAAAACTCATTTTGATCTAAGTCATCATCATAGTAAAGGTCCTATTTATTAACTTTTTCTCATTCTAATTGACTGACCAATAATGGCAGCTACACATCTGTAAAAGCTGAGTGATTTCATTTATGAAAAAACATGATTTTATAGCTTCAGCAAAGATATTAAAAGCAAAATACTACAGATGTGGTCTATTTGTACTCAACCACATCTGTAGTTGAATGTCATGTATATCGAGTGAAAACTGTTTAAGGCAGCCACTTTAGACTGTTTTGTCTGACTATATGGTATATAATTTTTATTCTCTGGGTCAGACATGAAATTTTAATCAACTAAATTGACTTAACAACAAAAGAAATTCTAAATCTGTAAGGGAGAGAAATGTGTTTATTTTAAAGCCTCCATTCACTAGATGAGTTTTGGGTATTTTTTTTGTCTTATTTGCTAATGAAAATAA
>JBAMYA010000017.1:4775281-4812765 GCA_037176975.1 Arrhamphus sclerolepis
AGATAGATAGATAGATAGATAGATAGATAGATAGATAGATAGATAGATAGATAGATAGATAGATAGATAGATAGGAAAAGGAAAATCATTACATTTTCTGATTGTACCTTTATTAACAGAGAAATAAAAGCGGCCATTTAAAATCTGATAAAAACAATAACACCAGGGAAAAAGTAAATACTATATGTATTTTTAAAAAGAAAAAGGTTAAAAAAAATTGTTTGTTTGTTTAAGTTTTGTTGTTGTTGTTTTTTTCTATAAAATGTGCTCCATAGCTTAAACCTTTCACATACCAAGCTCTACTAACAGTCCTCATTAATTAATCCATGGCTAATCCTTTGAATGGCTGTCGTTAAATAAGCACAAACATCTGCAACAGGTTGAAAAACGACGCGGCTACTGAAGCTCAAAATGGTTTTAAAACGAGCCGCGAACAAGAGAAAGACAAAGCAGGCCCCCTAAGACCCCTGAGAAAAAGACAGAAAGAGAGAGAAAGAGAAAAGTTTACAAAGTTTACATATTTCTGTCGTTTCCTAATGAACTTTATTTACATTCTAGTGTTTTCAGGATATTGGACAAATATTCCACACTTGGTTATTATGAGAACATCTTTACAGCTGCATCTGTTTGACAGTTGTACACCACAAGTGTCTTGTGAGCCCCAGACTCTCCTCCTTGAATCTGGAGGACTGCGTGTGAATCTGGAAACATGTGTTTTTGTGCTCGTGCAGGCAATGAGGTGCACGACACTGTTTAAGGTCAGAGCAAGCGCTCTTTCAGATGCTTATCGTAATAAACACTTATTAGTGCAGTGCATACTCCCACAGCATCTCTGGCGTATAAGAGCTTCAAGTCTTTGCTTCTTTAATCCTCTGTCTCTGTGCAGTTTTTTTCTGGATTTGAGCATATGATGATATATGTCAATTATATATTTCTATTAAATTTAGAATGGCTGCTTTTTGTCCGTCTTCATTTTTCTTTTCATTGCGCTGCTGCGCAGTGCTTAAACGGATAAAATTATCAAGTGAAAGCAAATTTGAATATTGCTGAAAATACTACGCATGCAACATGTGTTTTGTTTCTTCTGCAGTGGCTCTGGATCCCTAATCAAGGCACTTCACATCACTTGCACACACACATTCAAACACACACTCCCCTCACACGCCAGTGACGTCAGGCTGGAGTTTGGAGTAGAAAGCCAAGTGGATGAAGGAAGTGGAGATCTCCACCCTCCAGCCTCCCCCTGGCACTTCTCATAAATATTACCAAGGCTTATTGAGGGGAACTCGCACCACAAAGTCACATAGCGTCCCGTTTTATAACACGCTTTTACCCGTCACATTACCCGAAATTACGCTTTCTCTTTTTCCGACAAGATTCTGGCACCGTCCGATGCGCTCCGGGCAGCACTTTTTTTTTCTTCCCACTCTTGCAACTTTACGCACCGGCTGCTGCGCTGCAGGCTACCGGAGCGCTTCTGCTGCCGCCGTTAACCGGCCGCTGTCCCCGGGCTTTACACCGCTCCTCCAGAACATGCGAGGGTGAAGAGTACTGAAACGATTTTAAATCTCTGGTTTCAACTCGGGACTGTCGATTGGGAGGTTTGTAAAGTTGGGCCACCGGGCTTTAACTTGACGACCTGGTGAAGACTCCATGAAAGTGTCGCGGTTTTGATTGTTTCATTATTTCTATCAGGAAGAAGAAGATAAAGAGGACTCTTTTTTTTAAGCGATTCATTAAAAGACCGAGGATCCATGATGAGCAAACCCACTGGCTCCACAAGTGGCTGTTTGGATATTCTGAATGTCAAGTCAAGTAAGTTTCGCTCATCTCTTCCCCGATGCTCCAGAGGAATAACAAGTGGTCAATAACAGGCCTTTCTCTGACATTTAACATAAAGCTTGTGCACATTTGCCATAAACGTTTCTCTGCAATAATTAAGTCGGCACAATCGTCGTGGCGTAAAAATAGCTATGTAATATCCATGGGAATATAATTGTGGTTTGTTATTCAAGTTGAAATGCGTAAAATTCGACGACTGATTTTTAAAGCGCAAGATAGAAATGACGTTTCCTCTTATATATATACACACACATATATATTATATATTTCTAAAGTAACTGTCTTTTATTAGATAAAACGACTAAGATAGAGAAGAAAAAAGACAAAATCGTGTTCCAAATATCCCTCTTCAAGAGCCCCACTTGATGCCACTTGTTGCCTGTAATTTAATTTCTAGCAACGTCTTAACAAGAGTAAGCAGAAATTACTCAATCCTCTGACATTTTAATTTGAATTGACGGTTAATTAGTCATTACTGAGAGTAATCTCTTTTTTAAAATAAAAAAAAAATGAAACTGATCAAGCGCTTTAAATCATGCTCTTAAAACCTGTGTGAATTTCTTTGCTACTACAATAATTGGTAAATTCATGACGCCCATAATGCGCTAATTTATTTTTACTAAATTATGGATTTTTTCCCTATCACATTAAAATGTCTTTTTTCCCCTCTGAAAGTTTGCCCCCATACTAGTTATAATAATTAATGGAAAACAAATTGAACTCTGACCATAAAACAGGCCCACAGTATACGTTCTTGCTCTGTCTCAAAAGAAAAGATCCATATAGCCTATATATATTCAGCAGTGTGTTTTTCTTTCTTTTTTAAAGTAACATTTAAATCAATCATGCCTTGCTGCTTCTCCTGTTGATCTTTATCCTCAGTTGACTTACATAATTAATAGGTTTGAAATGAGAATTAAATGGCATACTGTCATTGACGTTCCTATATCGCTTCTTCCTCTCAGTTAAAATTTAACTTCCAGATTTCCACTTCTTTTTAGCAGTTTTTCGTCTTGATGGTGATTACGTTAATAGAATATGCCATAAATCTTCAAGCAATTACTGCACACAATAGAGACGCACAGGACCCCCACAGGGGGAAGTTAAATACAGTTCCCCCTTTCACAACAAAATTCTGTTTGATTTAATTGTCAGCATCCTTAGTTTGATAATTGTTCAAATCTTTTAATGTTGTAAATTTTGTTCATCTTATTCTTGTATCGATTTTAAATCAAATCAATCGCTTAACCTTTTTTTGAATCCCTATAAATTGCACTGCCAATATTTAAAAACGTTGAAAATTGTGATCTTTCCCAGCTAAAGTTGTAGAATGTACAAACTGCTACTGGGATGAGAAAACGTGCCAGCTCTCGATCATAAATAAATTATCTTAAAGTAGCCTGTAAATGCCGCATTTAAAATAATAATAATAATATTTTACAGCGTGAAAACGGTTGTGGCCAATACAGTTAAATAGCCTGCACGGCCTTCTGATTCTGAATAAACAGCCAATTGAAGTCCTATAACTCAACTCTCCACTGAAGTCATTGTTTTTGCTGCTGAGTAGTTATTCCCATGCTACCCTTTTTGACGGGTCACTGGTGAATCAATGAGCAGGTGGCAAAACGTCAGTGTAATTACATAGACGGCTTTTCCCTCCAGAATGAAAAAAGACTCCCTCATATGCATACAAATATAGTTCTTTTTAAGAGATTTGAATACAAAATCTTCACAAAAAAAATCACTTTTTTCATCTACTCCAGGGTCGATTTACATACACTTCATTTGAGTTGGTGAAACGAGTTGGTGCGCATTATTCTCATGGTGCAGTGTCACTCCCTAATCCTGGGGCCTATAGACCTGCGGGATAAAGCAGCTGTCGAGTTCCATTATGAAGTGGACTTGGCAGCTTGTCGAGATCCAGGCAGTCAGACGAGGTTCAATGGGGGAAAATCATTAAGTTAACACTTTCCCCTAATGTCTCCATTGTGAGCAGTCGGGCCATTGTTTTAGAAAGCTCAGATATGACGCTTCCCACCAGACTTTATTTCTGAAATGTGTATAGTGAATTCCCATGGTCCTGGTCAGATGAGTCGTGGGGCGTCGTCCAGTGCGTGCGTGTGCGCTTGTCTGCCGGACAAAAGTATGCGATTTGTTGGACAGTCGGCGCCTAAAAGCAATTAATTTGTTTTATATTCACTGTTCATCTGCACGATCAGTTCAAACAGTTTATCCGATGGGAAACTCACTTCACAACAGAATTTTAGATCAACTTTGGAACCACAATTACCCACACCCTCACCATACTGCAATATAACACTGCCTCATAACGGAAATATATTTACACCACATTTATATTTAATACTATGACGTTACCATCAGAGCGTATGAGTTCACGGCTGGTTTGAGACGTCCCTCAAATCTAAGACTGTAGCTCAGTGAGCGAGCTGTCTAAGTGACATTTTGGCCTCTGCCAGGTCGGATTCTGGACATCCCGTGCAAAGTGTGCGGCGACCGCAGCTCAGGGAAACACTACGGAGTCTACGCCTGTGACGGCTGCTCGGGGTTCTTCAAGAGAAGCATCCGCAGAAACCGGACATACGTGTGTAAATCTGGCTCACAGGTGAGACCTCCTGGGGATTTATTCATACCCATTCAGTACTCATTTTCACACTGACCTATAGGGGTAGCATTTACTCTGTTTGCTTTTGATTGCCTGAACACGATGTTTGAAACATTTGTATCGTAAATCAAATATTATAAAGTTGATCCAGGTCACTGTCACAACATCTGGATGTTTTTATTACACACCAAACAATCCAAACAATTGCTGAATTTGTGTAATATCCTACATCCAGCAAGTCTCTAGTTTTCATCAAAAAAGAAAAAGGAAAAAAGCATTACGCACAGAATGCGCTTTTTACGCATAGATTTTTTTTCTTTGCCTTTCGCTCTCTTTTTTTTCTTTTGGCGCTGCTCAAAGTCTTCCCTGATGAGCCTAATTGTTTCATGCCTAGAGCATTAAGTTCTGGACTAAACACCGCGCTGCTGTAATGGAACAGGTGTAATTCAATCTAATGTGAGGACTGGAAGGGAAGAATTAGGCGGCAGAGGGCGGGATCGACTACTTATCCTGCGGGATGAAGCCGCAGTGGAGCCGCGGGGGAGCAGGTCCACCACAACAAGATAATAGTACGATCTTTTACCTGAAGATTGGCCTCCCAGGGGGATAATAGCAAGAAGTTTTCTCTGATAGACCCCTAACCAGAAGCTGTAACACTCCACGCCCACCAATCCCCATCCTCATCCCCTCCTGTCTGTGTGTGTGTGTCTCTGCAGGGCGGTTGTCCCGTGGACAAAACTCACAGGAACCAATGCCGAGCGTGCCGTTTGAAAAAGTGTCTGGAAGTGAACATGAATAAAGACGGTAAATTGGCTTAATTGAATTATCACTTTGACTATAGAAACGCCATGCTGCGGCCTTTGGATTCGAGGTGAGCAGCTCGGATGGGATAGTTTATTAAGGCTGTTAATCAAAGCTGCAAAGAAGTCGATAATTACCTGCTATTTGCTTGTTTTAAAAAGGGGATGTTATTTGCACTCAGTTGGAGCGCTGATCGAGGCTCATTACTGCTAATTATTTTTCCTTTACTCGCTGAGCATTCCCTCTTTGAGTTCTGACTAGAGGGGAGGCTTGGTTAAACAAAACAAGCTGCAGCGACTGTGAAGAAAACACAGGTGAGATCATTCATTCAACCTCTGCGCCTGTGTGCCCCCAGCTGTTCAGCATGAGAGGGGGCCAAGGACGTCCACCATCCGAAAACAGGTCGCGCTGTATTTCCGGGGTCATAAAGAGGTCAACGGCTCCTCCGCCCATTTTCCAGGGTCTTCGCTGCCCGGGCCTCCCTTCTTCACCACCGTCACACAGTTGGAGCCTCACAACCTGGAAATGAGCTCAGTGGCCACCACTCCAGAACGACAAACTATCGTGGGTCTGGCGCAACCCACCCCTAAGGTACGACCCTTTGACATTTATTTCCCCCTTTGCCTCATAATTTGAGCGCTGAAGGTTACAGTATACTTATCTTGAGGAGATTGGTACCTGGATTAAAATAGAAGCGAAGTCATTTCGATGATAATTGTATTCTGAACCATTCATCATCTCGTGTTTTAATACCGATTTATCGACCTTTAGGGTTTTTTGTGTGTTTGAATTAGGCTATAAGACAGGACATTAATATGATAGTTTATGATATGCGTGATTGTCTTATTTCCTCCCCAAATGTAATTATAGGATTACATTTTTTTTCTACAAGGGTTAGAAGTTGGCATTCTTGTCCCGATTCAGCGTTCTTTCAGAACCGCAAATCCGCCAATTAGATTTTTCACTGTAAATCCCCACAAGCAACACTAATGATTATAAAATCAGGTGCAGGAGCTTGGAATTCGACCTTTGTCGTTCCCTCCTCTTTGAACTGTGTTTCATGAAAACATAAACTGACTGGAGTGGTCGCTGTGATTCTGTTGATGATGCAGTATCCCCACGAGGTCAGTGGCACCCCCATGTATCTGTACGAGGTGGCGACGGAATCTGTGTGTGAGTCTGCGGCTCGCCTTCTGTTCATGAGCATCAAGTGGGCCAAAAGTGTTCCAGCCTTCTCCACCCTTCCCTTATCTGATCAGGTAGGATTGGTGGGCTGACGGACAGGTGTCCCATTGAAATAAAAATTCCGTATATTACATGAGTTTTACACTAAGGAGATGCGATTATTTTAATGTCAGTTTGTTTATTAACAATACGACAAACAATAGTGAAATGACTCTCTTCACAGCTGATTCTATTGGAAGATGCTTGGAGGGAATTGTTTGTTCTGGGCATCGCGCAGTGGGCCATTCCTGTGGATTCAGCCACTCTTCTTGCCGTCTCTGGTATGTACACAGTGTTTACAAATGAGCTGCAGATGCAAATGTGTCACAGAGCTGTGTGGCACTGTTGTCCTGTGTGGTGACCTTTCTTTTTGTCCATCAAAAGGAATGAACACCGAAAACACGGAGGCTCAGCGGATGAACAAAATAATGTCTGAGATTCAAGCACTTCAAGAGGTGGTCACCAGATTCAGACAGATGCGTCTTGACGCGACAGAGTTCGCGTGTTTGAAATGTATTGTGACATTCAAAGCAGGTGAGTGAATGCAATCACCACGTTGACCACCATCATCATGAACCATCAGGCTTCATAACATATTACTGAGGCACTTCAGTGGCTTTGAGCAAACCGAAGTTACTCTGTTGCATACAAATGCACTCTTTTTTTCGGCATGTCTTACAGTTCCGACGCAAGGCAGCACTGAATTAAGAGGTTTCCGCAACGCCAGCGCAATCGCTGCACTACAAGATGAAGCACAGCTCACTCTTAACAGTTATATACACACCAGGTAAGTAAATTAGAAGCAAGTTCTCTTATCAACTCAATGTAAATCGATACGATAAGTATACGCACGACTAAAGCCATGTCACTTTGCATGGTCCAGGTGCTTGTTACAGGCATAAGTTCATTCAGTGGACTGCGAAACTGTATTAAAAAAAAAGAAAGAAAGTGTTTTAACTCCAGCTCTGTGTTTCAGGCACCCCACTCAGCCCTGTCGTTTCGGTAAGCTTCTCTTGCTCCTACCGGCGCTCCGCTCCGTCAGCCCGTCCACCATAGAGGAGGTGTTTTTCAAAAAGACCATTGGCAACGTGCCCATCACCAGGCTCCTCTCTGACATGTACAAGTCCAGCGATATATGAACTCTACTGTCCACGCACGTGGAAAGGGACTTGTAGCAGGTGCAGCCGTGGGTTATTTTGCTTGTTTGTTTGTTTGTTTTCTGAACACGAGATCTCTTAGGCTGTCTTAGTATGGCCTGTTTAGGCCTAAGCTCCACTGAAACAAAGACTGCAACACAACCGGATCACCAGTTAGCCAGTTAACTGTTGCGCTAGTCAAGGTTTAGCATGTAGCTACCGTGCATTAGAGACTGCCTATCTGATTCTGAGGGCCGCAGTTTCTGCGGGATCTGAAATGTTGCCTTAAAGACTCTGAGGGCACCTGCCAAGTAGGCCGACGTCAGACACACAGTTGTTGCACATCAGCATGTTTATCGAGTGTCTGTAAGACCAATGAGCTTAACGACCAATTCAATCTTTAATTGCTGTGTTCAATCCCAATGGAGGAAACCAAAAAAATGAAAAACGAAGAAAAGAAAAATGAGACGAGACGACGCATGCACAGTGGGGGCGTGCGAGTCGCTGTTCCTCGATCTAGTGCTGAAACCAACCGCACGAAGCAGCGACGAAGAGGCGCCGCGGAGGGACAACACTATGTTGCATTGCTCTGACTGTAAAACATTAATCTGAGGATGGTGTTTGTATTTCAGTGGCTACTGTCCTATTTGTGTTGTTGTTTGAGGCGCAGCACTAAAAAAAATAAAAATGTTTAGGTGGACTTTGTGAAGTTAGACACTAACATCCGATATAAAATAATAATAATAATGATATTCAGCACTTGGAAATGTTTTTGTGGCCTGTGATGTTTTTATCTGTTGTAAATATTTGGAGTTATAACTATCTAGAGTTGTAACCGAGAGAATAAAAGATCATGAATTCAGTTGTTTTTCAAATCCTGCATATAGTATATCTGCATCAGCAGCAGCTTTGAAACATGTTTATATACATATCACAGCAAATAATAGTGTTGCTCTGCTCACTCAAGTTGTTTTATCAATGTAAAGGATATTTTCAAAACAGTTTCCTAGTAACAGGGGTTAACACAAGCTAAATAATCACTAATATATGACTTATTGATCCAGTGTATCAGTCTCTGATGCCAAGAGTTAATCAAATCACTATGAATTAATGTAATTTGCTATCGCTTCATGCATCATTCATTCGCAGTTATCTTTTGTTCTTTTATGTACCACAAGATCAATAGATACAGCATCTCTGATATAGAAGCACATAAATATGAGGCAAATGTTAAGCTGAAAATCCAAACATCTGGATGCTGTTCAAACAGATCTTCAATGTCCATTTAATGCAGCTAGATACCAGCTAATTTGGTGACATATTAAAATATCAGGCAAAACGCATTGATTCCTTATACTTGATTTTTTTTTTTAAATCACTGTAAAACATTTAATAATAAGTCATACATAAGTGACATATTATTTAAGCATGTGTTTTGGATCCTTATTTTGAAATTAGATAACTCTATTCTTAAAAAAACAAAAACTCAGGGCTGCATCATAAGCTGTCTAAATAGCCATAGCCCCTAAAACTCTTTGTAATGAAGATGTTAGACTGTATTTATTGAATAATAAATGCAATAATAAATTAAGAGCAGCTGCACTGGTTGTGGAAGCGTGCTGTGCCTCACTGACAAAACAATGTGTATCGCAAGACTACAGGAGCAGTCTAGTACAACAAATATACTTATTCGAGAAGACATTTCACCAGTTTTATTGGAAAATCTTCAAAATAAACAAAAATGGCACAGCAGTATACAAATCTCAAAATGCATATAGCCAGTAGAAATACTGAAGTTCCCTCTGTGTAAATTGTTTGCTAGAAAACATTGATAACTGGGCAGGTGCTGGTCAATACACACATTTCCTCTTTTTTTATTATTTTATTTTATAGACAACTACTAAGTTTGGTGTCAAGGCCCATCAAATGTGTGTCCATGTGTTCTGTTGATAGTTTTGGCGAGCAATAAGCCAGTGCTGGATAGAAAATGCTGTGGGTCAATACAGGAGCTTTAGATACATACAAAAATCATTATTTGATACTAGATAAATGAATATATTCAGACCATGGTTAAATGATAAATACATAAAATATCCATGTTAGTGGCAATTCCACACATAAAGTGAAATAACTATAAATTACTTTGAACCACAGTTGTGTGCAGAACATCCTTGACTCTAATTATAAGGTGAAAGCAAACACAGATCAGGGTTACTAATTAAACTACAAGAGGCAATGAATCATAGCTCTTTAGGGGGTGTGAGGAGGGAGAAACTGTCACTGAATTGTACATTGTTTGAGAGAAACCTGAAGCTGTGAAGAGAACTTTGGGTTCTCAGGCCAAGCTAAACTGAGCAAGTCAGAGCCAGACCAGGCAAAGCAGAGCTGCGTCTTCTTTTCAGGCTTGCCTGACTTTGGATGGGGTGTAGTTCTTGTCCACAATCTCCTCCTGTAGAAACATGTGCAGGCAGCGTTCGTTCTGAGCTAGAGGGTGACCGGCAACTCTGAAACACACGAGAGCAACAGGCAGATGTGACACCAGGTAGTTGCTCAAACATGAAGAATGACATACCACTGAACACACACACACACAAACACACAAAAAAAGTAAAACATTTCAGAATTAAGCACGAATTTGACAAAAATTAAAGATTTGTACTGAGTTAGAAGCAAACTGCCATGTTAAGAGTTTATATTAAAATATTTACATCATTAACAAACTTGAGAAAAAGAAACACACACACACAATCTCACACTCACACAGGTGACATACTGAGCTCCATATTTACTCCGTTGATTGCTTTTCAATTCTACAAGGCTGTGAGAACACAAGAATACACATTACATGCAATTAATTCATTATGATTCATTAAAATGATTAAACAAACATTATGTTCCTGCATTCTTCAAAACAAAACTGTGGCTTCATATTTGTGTTTCATGTGCATCAAAATATTCTTTTTGAATAGCTCTAAATGTAATATAAGAAAGCTGTGAAACAATGCTAAATATACAGAAACAATGCTAAATGTACAGCGCATAGTCTTTTTTTTTTTAGTCATATTAAAACACCTAACACCTTTCACTGATAGTTGGTGTGACTAATATTTGAAGAGGAAAGGCTTGTATTTCTATCTGATGTTTTTGGCAAGATTGAGAAGTTATTTTTCATTTTAGGAAGTGTTCTTTTGGCCATTGTCCCAACTCCCTACAATTGGATTTTAAATCTATTTGACAAATACCTTCATTTCTTCTGGGAAAATGATTTTGGGGGAAGAATATCCATTCTTACCACTGTTGGGCTTTGTCATGTGCTCGGGTCATGGTCTAGGTTTCTCAGAAGACAACTTTGTTGTAAATAGACGCTATATAAATAAAATTGAATTGAATGAACAGCAAATTGACACGAGCTGGAAATTTAGAACCCAGCCAGGCCAGGCTGGGAAAAACAAGTCTGTTTTGTTTTATCTGGTAGAATGTGTCAGATTAGTGCCACAAATACTGGTCTTTTTCTTTTTGTAATTTTTGGCACTAGTGGCCTTTATTGACAGTCAGGTAGAGACAGGCATGCGGGGCAGAGAGAATGGGGGAGACATGCAGTGGAGGGTCACGGGGTGGGAGTCGAAACCGCGACCGCTGCATGAGGACTGAGCCTCTATAAATGGGCCACCTGCTTTAACCACTAGGCTACGCAGCGGCCTGCAAATACTGGTCTTTTGAGGTAAAACTGATTTTTATGGAGTGAAATAAAAATTCTGATTTTCATATGTTGGCGGATATCACATGCATACACGATGGAAAGAGTTAAGGAGAAGAGGAAGGAAAAACAAACAAAGTAACTGTTATGTGAATATACACTTAAAGACAGCATTATTTGCTAAGTTGTATGCCACTATTTTCACTGGAGTTGAGGCATAAGCCATAGAAAGCCGCCATCCTCAAAATATATGGTGCATTTTTCTGCATTATCTTCTCTTTACAAAAATCAAAATAAATAAAACTTCTCCTATTTTCTCATGTTGCACAAATTACATGTAACATACATTGAGTCAGTTTAAACTTATATCACTGTGCTTAATTCCAGTGTGTAAATGTTGCTTGCCCATTTTTCACTGTGACAACATTACTAACTCAAAACCAGGTTAAAGTAAAAGCCACTTTGACATCAGGGTTCCCTGAATGTCTCTTTAGATGATGCACTGAAGCTTAACGAGAATGAGCCAGTGCACCTGAGACCTAAAACATGCCATTCTTTAAACGCTAAATCACTCAGAGCAGATCAACATGATAAGACTGCACACGTGTATGCATCAACCTCTGAAAGGAAATATTTCGAGACAAATTAAGTAGCCCAAGGAGTGATTAACAGGTCAAATACCAGTGAAATCACTGCAAAGACCAAGCTTGCCCTCCACAAATCCTGCTTAATAAGTTTGTAAATGTTGGAAAGCAATGCTGTTAAAATTTCAGGACTCTGTAGGCAGGGAACTGAAACCTTTTTCCTTTACCTGGAGCACAAATTATGTTTGAGTAGCGTAATCAAAAACTCTCTTCTCCTCCCTTCTTGTTTTACAGCAGCTATCATGTTTAGCATTCCAAAGGAATAACTCTTCACAATGCTCTCAATCACAGACTAAACAATGTGTCTGCCACACTGGCCAGCATTACATCTGAACAATAATCTGATCAACAGCAGTGTTCCATTCACAGAAAGCAAAGGCAGGGGAGAGGGGAATAAATCTTAATTACCAACTCATTCTCATCTTCTTCAAAAACATATTTATGGTTTTAATTTTCTTAACTGTCTTTGTACACTTAATATTCCAACATATATTGAGTGTGTAGCATTATCTTTGTTTCATGTGCATTTGCACATGAAACAAAGATAATGGCCAAGTCTGCAATCAAAGCAAATGATTACAATCAAGCAGTAACTTTTATTGTTCTGCAGCTGAAAATGAGGACATGCTGGATCAAAACTAAGCAGAGGTGCGCACACCATCCCATGGAACCACGTGCTGTAATTTGAGCTGCAATTAACATAAATTACACATCAACAACAAAACAAATGTGGGAAAAATGATGTTGTGGGGGTGTACACTTGAGTCCGCTTTGGTTGTTCTTGTTGTTTGTAAGGTGATTATCAAAAAGGATTAGGGAGGATACTGACAAAAAGACATGCCCGTCTCTAAGGGTTCAGTTGGATAACAATATGAAGAGAAGTGAAAAAGTTGAATGTACTTATCGCACAAAGTATTTAATTGTCCTGGAAAGTTAAAATGACACCTTGCAAAGGCACAAGCAGCAAATGACTGCAGCTGCACGGAGGAACTTGCAAAAATAAATAATTTAAATCTTATGAAAGGACAGGCTTACTTGTTAAGAAACTGCTCCAGGCCCTGCCTACGCTCCTCGATGAAAGAGTCATCAAATATGCCATCGTCCCCTCTGAACGGCAGCTGTCGGAAAAGAGCTTTTCCTGGGAGAGGTGGTACGACTACCTGACATTAAAAAGGCCCCCGGGGAAAAACATCACACAATCAAATCATTAATTAGAAAAAGAATTAGTGCTTACAATTCATAAAGTAGAAAGCAGCACAAGAGACGCAATAACATTTTTTTTTTGTGTGCGTTTGTCATTTATGAGGCTATAAACTGATCTAAATGTTCCTCAACAAGCAACAGAGGTCCGAAACATCTTTTGACACCTTCTTCTCTTGTTCCAAAACATAACCGATGTGGTCGACACACTAAGGTTCTTTGATAATCTAAGTACCCAGCAGTCTTTGTGCCAAATTCACCCCAGTGGCTCACCTTGCTTTCCCTCTCCAGCTCTGCTCTTAGCCACTCAAAGTCGCTGTACCGCCGCCGCACACAAGACTCTTTCAGCTTGAAGATGGGTAGGTTGGTCTGAAGACACACACACAGGTAGCAAAATGATTACAGGTGGCTACTTAAAGAATTTATATGAATTTACAAAAGAACCTTTCCTTAAATTTCTATCAATGTTATTCACAAAAAAGAAATGTTGGAGTAAAGACAACTTCAGGTCAGTAAAAATGGCTCATGGTGAGGCTGAGAGAACATTTCTTTCACCCCATGTAGTCCATGTTTCTTTTTCTTTTCTTTTAAACAATTTAGTCAGTGCTTTAAATGACTCAGAAAAATCAGACGATCATAGAGGGATGTTTTTTCTCACGTAAAGAAAATATAATTTTATTGTAAAACATCTGGGGGAAAAAAAGTATATGATCCTGGTCACAATTAAAATCTCAACATTTATAAATGGCCTGTTTGTGACTACAGGGCTTTATTTATGAAGAAAGATGATGATTAAGAGCATCCAAATAATCTCAAAATAGCAGTCAAATGAGAAGTCTGCATCTTAAAGGCAATAAATAAATAAATGTGCATTCCTTCTGAAAATGGAATTTTGTTTGTCTATTTTTGGATATTATATAGACCATTAAGAATTTATTTTTGGTATTCTAGTATGTTTAACTTTATTTTTAGGTTAAATACCAATATAGCTGTTTTACTGCTGTAGGAACGTATATACTTTCAAAGATTTAAAGCCGTTAAAATGTATTTCATTAAGTCTCACTATAGCTACAAACAATATTGGATTCTGAGCACAGCCTTGTGTCCTTTGACTTTACTAAAGAGGTTGAATGAGCAGGAAATAGAAACAAAGAATACTTCAAAATTGTACCAAACCAAATAGAAACATTCAAACTGTCCTCCAGGGTTAAAATAAATAAATAAATACATTTAATTTAATTCAATTTAATAATCACTTCTGTTTTGGTCACCAAGGTCTATCTCACTCAGAATACCTTTTTTTGGTGTGTGTTCATGTACGTCAGTACACAAATGCGCTCATAACTCAAAGTTGCTGCTGACAAGCACTTGAGAGTGAATTTCACATTAAATGTGGGAGATATTTCGACATTGACAGGAGCACAGAAGCAAACAGCACATTATAGCACAATGCCAAACCTCTTCCCTATAGTCCTGACAGTACATGGCCTTCCCACGCCAATGTACAAAGGAGGCGGGAGAGAATGAGCATTTCATGGGCAGGCCTCATTCACAGAAGGTCAGAATTCAGGGAAGTAATAGTCACAAAAGCAAAGCAATTGAGCAAGTAGATGCAGCATGAATGCATCGTGAGCAGCAGACTGATCGATGAGCAGACAACTATGATGTGTGCAGGAAAGAAGATGGAGAGTTAACTAGAAGGCTAAGTAAAAGGCTGAACAAAAGTGGAAAGAAGGGTGTATGTGGTTGTAAAGGAAGAACGAGAAAACTGGAGAGGTTGGATGCTTCATCTGCTCTGTGCAAGACTAATTGAGGAGGAGGGAGAGCTGGAGTGGTCTTTTGCTCTCATGGTCTCTCTTTTTCAGTCTTCTTCACACTTCTTAGTATTCAAAATGATAGATTTCAGTCAAATGTGCTGGGGAAATTAAAAATACTCGCACTGAAAAAGAGATGGATGATCACATTATGTTACATTATGATTAACGATGTAAATAGAGAATTTATCATTTTCATCCCAGACCACATCAAATAAGCAACACATTGTTCATACTAGAGAAATATTTCTAATATCATATAGCTGCCTTGAGTTCAACATATGTGAGAAATTAAACCTAACTGTGAGAGTAAGGTTGAATTCCTTGAACCACTGGCACTAGCATTTCATTTAATTTTTTTTTTCTTCAAACAAACTATGTATAAATTTGTTTCTGTGATCCTCTACCTGCTCTATAAAGAAAGTAGTTCACATTCACAAATAAATGTCAGTCTCCAATTAACATGAAATTTGGCATGGTAGTTTTTTCATAATCTTGATGATAAACAGAAGGATCAAAGACAGTCAAAGACCTCAGCCAATGCATGAGCTGAGGCAGAATAACAGATACCACTGCCCGACTCTCAGATTTAATCACATTTACAAACAGTACAGGCTTTAAAACATTTAAAAATATTCATCTATGATGGCAAATCATTTTTCTTTAATGTGCTTTTGTAGACATAAACTAGGAAGTCTAACCAAGCAGCAATATCAGACCTGTGGTCACAGAAATTGTAATTCCTTGACTGACCACTAGGTGTTGGCTCCAAAGCAGGGTGTTTGACACTAAAAATGAATATTCATTCATTATTTATCAAAGTGGGTTAATATAAGTCAAGCCAGCCAAGTTAAAACAGCCAATTGTAACTTACTGGATATGTGCTTGTCAGCTTCTAACCGAAAGTGGCAGTTACTGACACAGTTTGTCTACCACTTCTTATGACTTTGAAAAGTAAATGCCAGCAAATACTTCTCTTTAAAGATTTTGGGTGATGACATTGTCTATTTCTGATACAGTGCAGGAGAAACTCAGTGTAGATGGATGAATGCTAATTTGGTTTGATTTCATGGCTTGCATAACTAGTAGCGTATTGCGACTGCCTTTCTTGTGATTGTGATAGTCCTCTGAAACTGTAGGTGTGGGCATCAAGTATGTTTTGGAATGTGTCATTGGTGTCAGTAAAAGCACAAAATATCATAATTGTGAGACTCTCTTTAGTTGAATTCTCTCATGTTTAAGGACCTCATTTAGGTTGGGGCTCAGGTTGAAGAAGCTATATTTGTAAACCTAATTTCCATTTTTGCTTCATATAATATTGCAAATCCTCTTATAAAAGACTATGTTTTATCATAAACTTTCAGACCAACAAAATGCATGTAACACAACTATTCCATAAACAGCTTTCAATTTAAAAATACAGAGGCCGAGTTAAATCTCACATCATACCTTTGCGTGCAACAAATAATTAGTGAGATTAAAACAAAGGAAAACTGATGAGAATAAAACATGAAAGTGAGTGAAATAACCAGGTTAAGGTGACAGTAACATAAAAAAAAGAGAATTTCCTCACACTGATTAAGTGTTCTGCCACTCCTCCTTTCCTGGAGTGTTTAAGAGACTCACCAAACCTGAGAGCTTTCCCGCTCACTTTAAATTCTCCCCAGGTGAAGCCATCAATGAACGACTCACTCCTCCTCTTTCTCAGGTCATAGGAGAAGTGGATTATCTTAGCTTTATCACCCCAGTGTTGGAGCATTAACTCTGTGGTCTGTCCCTGCTGCGTCATGTTACCGCACAGCATGGAGCAGCACAAAGTTAATCCCCTGCACAACAGATCACAGTTACAGGTAATCTGCCACCGCCGTGACTCTAATCCCATCATGTGCACACATAAAACACTTGACTGTGTGCAAGCAAACGTTGACATGCATGAAGTATGTGTGCAGGTGTTGATTATAAGATTCGACCAGTCACATAGTTGACAATGTAAATGTAATAGCTCAAATGACTCAAGCCTGTTTGTAAATACACAGTAGGACCCAGACCACTCGTCTACAGACAATGAAACCAGCAGTGAGAGTGTAAGTTAAGAAAGTCACCTGGCCTGTGATTAAGAGATTGGCCTTGCAGGACAAGGGGAGGAATGAAAACGACAGAGCTGAAAAATGAGAGGTCTCACAGTCTTTCTCTCACTCACACAAACAAATCGAAAGAGGCGGTGCATGAGAGTGCTACGAGTCAAAGATCAGGTTTCCCCTCGCCTCTGTTCCCTTCACGGCTGGTTAGAGGTTAGGGTGTGGGTGTCTCAACTTACTGGCCCCAGTAGTGATTGGAACATGGGGACCATCCCACACCCTGTCAAGTCCTAGCATTTCATTAATTGTTAAAAAGAGCACACGTTGACCCTCTAACTTGCAATGGCACGAAACAGTAAGTGGAAAATAGGAGCAAATTAAGTTAGAACACACAAGCACTACATTTCCAAACTTAGAGAAATACCTGCAAGGAATTAATAGTCACTTTGAAAGCACCGGTGTAAGAGAAACATGTTCTATTAAAAGAACATACAGCTTAATGTATATCCATCAAATAGATCTTAAAGCCTCACTTTCAAATATGGGTACGCAAGGTGCAAGCTGTGCTACATAGGAAGAGCGTGTTATTTGTAACGAGCAGGACAAAATATCTTACTCTCATTGAAAATGGGTTGAAAAGAGGCACAACCCTTAAAAACAGCAACAGAGAAAAAGGGAGAAAGGGGACAAAGATCACTCATGTTCTGAGAGAACAGTTCAAGGCCACCATGCATTAGCTTTTAGCAGGATGGATGAAGTCAAGTTTGAGAGTGCGCATCCTAAACCTCCCCCATGCTCCCTTTTTACCCCTCCCATATAGACCCCTTTCAGAATACAAGCATTAAAAATGGCAACATAATACCATCTCATTGCATCATATTCCAAAATAGGGGAAAAAAGAAAAAGAAAAAAAAGGTTGGGAACAAAAGCATTGGAGTCTTTCGTTATCGGCTCTCTATGTACTCTCTCACTCGTTCCCTCGCTTGCCGGCCCCTATGGCCTGACAGACTACCCTCTCTCCGACTCGCCTAGCTGACTAAAAAGCTGCTTTGTTGCCATAGTATCAACTCCTACTTTTGATACTGTCATTTCAAGTAGGATATGGTAGCCTTGATACAATATGTTCCCCATTTCCATTAAAATAGTTGTCGAAGAGGATGCTGTAGACTTTGGATTACACTTGACTGTGCCTGACAAGTCCCCCAATACCCCCAAACCAACTCCCCCTCATCACACATACACACACTCCCTCTCTCTCCCTATTTTAGTAATGACCAAAGGCCCCCACCCCAGTGCCCAAATGGAAAAGAGAATGAAAGAGAGAGGGAGAAGCTATGGGAGAAGAGAAGAGGAGGGGTAGAAGATTGAGTGAGAGACAGAGCTATAAGAGCCCTTTTATGTACTCTTATCCATAAACAAAGTGAGATCCAAAAGTTCACTCCCCTGAATGTGCTATCTGGATGAGATGGGAACCAACTAAAAAACAAGAAATTTTGATAATGCCGACAACCCCCTCCCCAATTCCATCTCCAACTCTGTTTGCAGAGGGTCCAAAAAATACACTATGCTGCATGAGGAGATCCTCAAAACTTACAACCACCAAAAAACATGCATTCAATATGGCAGAATACAGGAAAAAATAAACCTCTTCATTAGGAACATCAGAAATATAGCAGACTCAAACAAAAGGAACTACCTGTAGTCGATGAGCCATTTCAAAAGGTATACTTACAATGAAGGGATATAAAAGAGAGAGAAAAATGTCTGCAAGGGCAAAATGTGATGTTCATCTCAACTCTGCTTCTTACTCTTTGAATAAAAAACAACTGAAAGAGGTAGATTGATCCCACTGATTTTATCCAGCAAAAGCAGACAAGCCTGTTAACAAATGACTGTGTAACATGCCTCCCTGCCGCAGCAAATAGTTATCTTCATAATCTGAACCATTCAGTTTGTTTCACCACTAACTTTGCACCACACGGACACCATCAACAAACTAAAAAAGATCTGGTACTTCATTAACTTCAGTTCAGAGAAAATATCACAGTTTAATAGTTCAAATGAGCTGATATTTACACTATAAGAAATAATAAAATTCAGATTATATAGTTATCACATGAACAATAGTGACCACACCATGAAGTAGGCAACTGACTGCACACAGCTGGGAGTGAAATAGGATAAGTGAGCGATGAGATGAGGGCTGGTGAAGGGGTGGCTTTCTGCCCTCCCATGGGTGGGAGTGGGGGGAGAGGATGGAGAGTAAATGTTCCAGCTCCCCCAAAACCCCAGCCTGCTTCATTCTTCTCTTTTCTCAATGAGGGGATTAAGCAGACTCTCTCAGTGCTGCCACAAGGGCTCTCTCAATTTCAGGGTGGATAGTAGGACAGCAGTGAGAACAGGACAAAAGGTTATTAGGAGAAACTGTGCAGAATAATGAGAGGATGAAAGCAAGTTACTCTAAAAAAAAAAAAGAAAAAAAAATCATAAGGAAAATTGACAAGATTCTAAAAAAATTTAAAAAATTTAAAAGCAAGCAAATGCTAAGCATTCCAGGCCATGGTGTTGTGGCCAACACTCTTAAAATCCCAGAGATGGAGTAAAATGATCCCAAAGAAAGCTAAAGAAAAGGGAAGGAGAGAAGCAAAGCTAAGTTGACACCACACTTATTGAGAAGCGAGGGATGCGCCGCTTCTTCTGTGGTCTTATGCAAAGCAGGGTCACACGGGGCTATGAGGTGCACAATGATGTTGATTACACGCATATGCTAATTATTACACGCTAATCAAGTACAGTAGCCTTATATTCAACACTAATGCCTGGAGACGGCTTCTATATGCCTCAACTCATTTCTCTGAGGTAAGGGGAAACTAAAATACTTGAGTGCTTGCAACCAACCCAAATACGCTGTTAACTACAGGGGATGCTAACTACAGGGGTGTCAGTCAACTGAAACAAGAATTTGCTGGGGGGTGGACAAAAAAACAACATGAAGCAAATCAGATGACTGCCAGTTTTATGCTATCGGCGCATGACCCAAGAATTATTACTTTAAAAATAATACTGTGACGATAGATAGTATTAAAGAAAAATATGTCTAAGAAGTTTAAAAAATGTTTAAGGGATCCAACAGGTTGCCTTTTTTGTGAATCAACGCCACACAATTATTGCTACTTGGCGTCTACTAATGGAATAAAAGCTTTTCGTCCAACTGCACTGTCGGTTAGCATGTGGCTAACGTATCTCAGGTTTAACAAAGCAACATTTCAAGTGCACCCCACAGCTAAGCTTGACGTTGAATGTCATTACAGTATCACAACAAACCAGACTCACCCCACAATATCAATATTAACCCTGCAGAGTTTGTACATCCTACATAAAACTGTTTTAGATAAAACATTTATTTCACATCCACCGAAAGTTTATATTTAGTCACTGCAATAATGAAAGAACACCTATCACATCCTGTCTCATTATAGAATTTGAAATGGATCTTATGATATGAGTTCATCTCCCCCATCTAATCAAACAGTTTGGACTGTGCTGGAATCATAAATATTGACATGCACTGCACTTTAAGGGACACTTGGACTGACATGATATAAAAAGAACATCCTCATAATCTCAATGAGCCACCAAAATGGGTTGCATGAGATTGTGATTAAAAAAAACATTATTAAAAAAAGCCAACAGTCACAAGCAGTACAACACAACACAATATAATTATTATGGTAAAATTAACATCACTAAAGGCTCGACATGATGTTATACCGACACTCATGATATCAGTGAGTCAAACATCTGACAATCTACCAACTATAATTAAAGCCTGTGGTTGTTTAAAAGCCAGTGCACAGAAGCAGGTGCAGCATTAACTGATGCACATATAAATCAAGCCTGGAAAGAAGCTATTACAAATCACAGCAAACCCCACAAGTCTTTCTTTTTTTTTTTTAAACATGATAATATCCCACAGCCACACTCAAGTGCAAGACAGTACATCCTGACAGACCAATCTCACAAAAAGTTCCCTAAGTGCAGATCTGATCAGCACAGAGAACTTAAAAACCGTTTGGAAGAACAAGAAGGTTAAAGCCCCTCATGACTAAATGTGAAGTGTATGGAACTGGGACCCAATAAGCCAGTGAGTCTTCTGACAGCAACAGCAGACACCCAGGACAGTGACAGCCTTCCCCCAGCAGGCCAAATCAAGTCAGGCATTATTGTAAATGTACCTATTTTTAAGTGTTTGTGAATTTCTGTATTGTTTAATGATACTGCTGAATAAATAATGTATTCCAAACATCTGTTTGTTTTTTTTCCCCTGTTGGTCTCTAATTTAAAGGCAGCACTCTGCATGACAAAATTAAGCTAAATACTAACCATGATAAATAAACACTGAGGAAGGACGTCGACTGTACACAAGCAATTTTGCGTGCGGTCGCATCACTCCCTCCATTTTCTTGTGTGGGGGTGTGTACATTACAGCCACATCCAAGGTTTATTCAAATCTCGCTTGTTTGTTGTAAATATAAACCCCAACTGGGAATCTCAGCAAATGACAGCAGCTCTGCTCTCAACCTCCACCATGCAAGCCTATTTCCTCCACCCTCTGTCCTGAAAGATAGCCAGCCAAGAATGGTTAAAAAAAGAAAAAAGAAAAAAAAAACGAAACCTGCGAAACCTATAAATTTTCTTCTGTGGTTTTTAAAAAATACACAAAGTTTTCACATACTCTGTTCTGATTCAACCACTAACGCAACAAATATAGGGACAAACTTTCCATGGAACGCAACACAGAGGAAAACAATGTCTACTTTGATTTGATAACGCCCTCGCACTGGATGCCCTCATTTGCATGAAGCTGAGCTCAGCTCAACTTTTTGACGAGCAGCCTGGACGCCCTGCCTTCCCATTATCCACACAGGGAATGAACGCACCTCCTCACTTTCTAAGAAAAAAAAAGAAAGGGGTACGTGTGATGCAAGTGATTCATCGTGTGTAACTATAATAGAAAACTACAATATTAGACCTCTGTTAAAATTTGACTGGAGGTAAGGTTTTTAGGTTTAAGCAAACACATAAGAAAAGATAAAACTACTGCAAATGAGGTTGAGCTAAACCTCAAATATCACAAATTTTACATCAGGAAGCAGTGGAATTGGCCCACAGCGTTTCTACAATATTGATCCTGATCGCTTACACAACGCTCAATTCAAGACTGATAATTCATTCTTGGTATAAGAAATAGTAGTTTAAGAAAATAGTTTCTCTAAATTTCTTCCTCTGAGGTTTCAACCAAGTCAAGTAATCTTGATCAGGACAGACTCTTCACCGGTTGCTCAAACTTTACATTATTTCAAATACAGCTGCTCCAATTGTGAAAATTCTGGGCAATTAATCAAAACCATCAACCAGAGTCAACAATCAATGTAATCATGATAAATATTTCAATGATTTCTTCTTGAAATATTCATTAAACAACCATGTATAGTTAAACTGTGTGTGTTTCCTTTCACTTTAAAAAAAAAAAAAAAAAAGATATGTCTTCCTTTATTAGAAAAATATCCCAGTTTGAAGTTGATCATATTTGCAACAAAGACCTCGTCAGTGACCTATGAGGGTGAAAAAAATAAAATAGTGAAATATGATTGAAAGATTCAGAAAAATTCCAACTTAAGTTATTTGTTGTTCCTTTTTTTTATTATTACCTTCTACCTCTTGTGTATTTTCAAGGACGGTGCATGCCACAATCAAAAGTTATTCAGCATTCTTTCTATCTGGCCTTGATAATGAATCTCTGTGATACAAACTGTAGAAATGATACACAAGGTCTGTGTTTCATACTCGTTTGTCAAACAGTATTATACTATAAAATGTATGTACAGGAATCATATAAATATCAATTTAGTTTTGTACATATGAGTTCACACTTAAGCAGCATATTTTGGAATAAATACCAACAACCAGCTATGGTGAAAATGGATGACAGGAAACTTTCAGCAAGTTGCACAATGGATATGGAGGAAGGAAATGTGTTGTCGGGAAGGGGAGGCTGGAAGAACTGAAAAGATCAAGAAGCGCACGTCATCCTGTCTACAGTTCCAGAGAAACTGACTAGATAAATCACGATTTCCTTTAGCTCAGCACTAATGCAAACTACTGTTGTAAGTTCTTAAATTGCTTAAGTCATACAATTTAGGTTTTAAATTGGCCAGTAAAAGTTGGAGTCTTTCTTCGGCTCTTTGTGTTGCATCAAGTATTTTGTAGTTGACAAACTTTTCATTGCTTTGAATTTGAAAAGAGTACCAGGAAATGAAACATGTGTTGCATTTCATGAAAATATGCCAAAAGATGGCATACCTTGATAGAAAACACGTAATGAGCAACAAAATTATGTTTTTCAAAAGTATGTGTTTTAATGAAGATATTCCATGATGTAAAACATGTATAACTGCCAACATTTCATTAAAAATGTATTTAACTAGATAGTTTCTCTCAATAACTCACTGATGAAATTTTGGTTGATTTTGTAATTAACGTAATTCTGTTATTCTCCAGCATCTTTAATTTGGATGGCTTTAGTTGCATCAAGGCATTCCTTAAAGAATCAAAGTTCTGCAGTACTTTAACTCAGTCTGAGTCTACGGCAGGACAGAGATGAACTTTTGCTCATACAGGCTGACTGTCATGTCAGGTAACTGAAACTAATGTAGTTATCTTTACTTTCCAGTCAGACAATGGGGTGTGGCTGCGGTTAAAACCGTTCAATAAACTTTTTTGGAGAGTGTTCCCCCCCCCCCAGATCGTTTACGGTATAGAAGCACAGATTACATAATTTCTGGGGTGTGGGGGGGTTGTGGCCATGGTTCTTCTGAGAACTGGTAATAGTTGCACCACTGTGAAAAGCAAATGTAAACACATTTCCTTCTTTCACGACGACAGCAAAAGATAAGCTGCCATTAATGTAGATATTTCTGTCTGATGTCATTGTTGTCAAGAGTGATTTAATTAGATATTAACTAATGTCTAGGTGAGGGAAACTGGGTAAACAGTGACATGTTTTATGTAATTAGAGTAAACAACTACAGTTAACGACACTAGTGCTGCTAGCAACGGTCGCTAATTTGTTTTCACGAACAATCTCTAGACTTCATACTCAATTACATTATCTATTCACCAGTCTGTGACTGTATTTGTGCCCTACATCCTGTGACAATACGTACATAAAGAACTTATAACTTTCTTTTACATAGAAAAAGGTCGCTACTAGTTACGGTAGGCAGCTACGAGCTAACGTCATTAGCACTTGTTAGTGTAGACTCACCTTCAGTCTGATTTCATAGGTTGTGTATCTGCCTCTGCCAACACCGATCGTTTCAGGGTTGCTCACATCGATCTCTAGGAAATTACTCGGAGGTCCATACGCGTCATTTAGGTTCTGAGGCTTAGTGTAGAGCCTCCTCGTATCAGCTATGGTATCAGCCATTTCTCCCTGTCCTTCTAGCAGCTTGGCATAATGTCGAGTTATCCACAATACCAATATGTACTTCCGATGTGCTCCTTCACAATAAAACGATGGGAAACTATTGCATTCTTTTGACAGGTTTTTTGGTAAAAACAGACCACTATTCTGATTAAAAGTTCTATATTAATACAATAGCGATATATATAATTTACTTTTTAACATTTTCTATAGTCGTTCGACATGGAAATGACTGAGAGAACTTTTATGTTGAAGGTATAACATATAGGTTCTGGTATTGCATTGCTGCACACTATTGTAGTTTTGAGACGAAATCGGACTGAACTTCCGATCAGCTGAGGTTCAGATGACCGGCCAGAGCATTATACTGCTCGATTTGTTTACAACCTGCCAGAGCACAGTTTGTGTTGATTTTATTTTATTTTTTTATTCAGTTCAAACAAGTATAAAAACTATCGCTGCTGAGCTACAGACATTCACTACCATCCATGTTTTCTAAATCGTCATTAAAAAAATTAAATTAAAAAAAAAAAATATATATATATATATATGTATATTTAGAAAATAATTAACCTTATGTTCAACCTTAGAAACTCAATTGGATTCACTGCTTATAAATAAAATAAAATAAAAAAAACATTTAAAATGTTGTTTATATAATACAATGACCGCGACAGTGACGACAACCGCACTTGTCAATAAAGTTTCAGTGTTTTGAAACATCATGGCGCACTACATTGTATCTTCTACTATCCGCAACACTTTAAAATCGTCTTTAGACACAGCTTTGACTTTGAGAAAAATGTGCTTTTTGTCAGTTGCTTACGTTGGGAAAGGTATGTATTCTATTTTTTTTTTTTTTTAACGTTGAAACCGTGTGAGATGTGATGAGTTCAAGTAAAGTGGGACATTATAATGTTTCATGGTAAAAAACAACAACAACAAAACACGTTTGGTAACTGCAGGCTTTTACATCACAGCGGCAGAGCTTTGTTTTTGGTTGCCACTTTCTCATTACCTCTAACTGTAATAGAAACGTGGATTGCTGATTAATACCGCTATATTTTGAAGGTTACTGCAGTTGGAGGACGTCCTGCTCGTCCAAGTCCCCCTTCTCTGACCGTCCAGCTGCAGGAATTTATGGCTCTGGTGACATTGAACATCATTTTAATCGTCTGGTCCAGAGTGGCTCCCTGAGAAGAGATGCTCAACAGAGACATGTTCTCCAGTGCCTGGCTCGGCTGCAGCACGAGCTGAAAACCTATACTAACTGTGTTTACCTGAATCCAACAACAAACTCAAAAGATGACAGCTGTCAACTTAAAAATGATTATAATTCCTCCATCAGAACTGCTGAACAGGTAAATTGGTAATTTTATTGACAAGATGTGGTATGTTAATGTTAATACTTGACACTCTGTGGGTTGATTAGCCATGTTTATTCCAAAGACAGGCTGTAATTTATTGAGGTCACTATTCCTGGTATGTACAATGCATAATTATTACTATAATTATACTCATGTGCTTATTGTTTTGATCTAATTTATTAATTACCTTTGTACATGCCGGTTTTCCAAGAAACCAAAGCAAATCTAGGCCATATGAAAGACCCAACCAATTTAACACAATAAAGCTCCTTATTTTGTCTTTGATTATGCCAGTTCTCAGTCTGTGTAAAGAGCGAGAAGAACCATGTGCAAAAAAAGTTTATACCTGCTTTTCCAAAATTACATGCTCTTACTGTTATCCTGTTTATAATTCATGTTTGTATTTACGACTACTCAGAGTTAATCTACCAAGTCCCATTACTTGTGATATTTAGCAGTGGCTTATACAGGAGAGAAAGTATATAACTATATTGCCTGATTTCATCAGGAGCATAGGTGTGGCTGGAGAGTCAGAACTCTTAAGTTTTTAATCCTAGCACACCCAAGCTCAGCTGGGGAAGTCAGGGACAAGTCAAATACTTTTATGCCAGCACAGACTGGAAAGGCTTGTTGTTCTTCAAGTATTCAGTGACTGGATGAGGGGGAGGAGAGCATGGAGGCAAACGAAGAAGGGAGTAAAAGAGGAAGAATGGGTAACTAGTTTATGTTTTTTTGTTTGTTTGTTTTCAATTTTTGTTGGATAGTCATAACTCAGGGTACAATTTTGAGCTTGCCCCAGACCGGTCAGAAACCAATGTGTTGGTTATGCTGTCATAGAGATTGATTGGTACAGATGCTGAGTAGCTAACAATGGAGGAAGGGATATATAGGTGATAGCTCATGGCTTTATGACCATGTCAGCAGAGTTATTTCACTGACAGTTGACTAAACTTCATTCACTGATGATGACCATGTGTGACTATCAAAAAATATAGTGGTGATGTTTGTGAGGCGACTTTATAGGAAGATTTCTATTCATTTAGTATTTCATCTGTTGTGTTCACCGGTGTGGTTATCACAAAGATACCACTATTAACACAGCCATCCTATATCAGATGAAGTGCTCTTAGTTCACAGCAGCCTCTGTGGGAGGTTCACATGTTCTTTCTATTCCAGTGTAGGTTTTCTCCTTGTAATCCGCTTCCATCTTGCAGTTAATAGATATACATGTTGTGTTAACTGATAATTCCAAATTTGTCACTGATGTGACTGTGCACAGATTTTTGGACACTACTGAACCTCTTTGTGCCAGACCTGATTGGAGTTATTTTTTGTTTGTTTTTTGTTTTTTAAATTGTCTGGATTTTAAGCAGAAAGTATTGCACTGGCAACCAGTGTGTCTTTCTGTCAACTGTGTGAATTTTTGAGGAAATTATATAGAACATCAAAGAAAAGTATAGATCTCTGGGAATTCAGACCCTCGAGTTAAATTTTGTAAAGCAAAATAAAACAATGTGACATCTGGACTTTGATATAAAGCCCCACTGACATCGAACATACATGGGGGATGGACGACTGCACTGTACTGTAGTTGCATCACTGATGGTGGCCATGGGGTTCAGGTCAAAGGGAGTGAAGGGGTCTGGGAAGTTTATTGTGCTTGTGAGTTATGGAACGGCATAATGCAGGGGGCTGTTGTTGTTTTTAGGTCAGGAGAGCTGACTGTCTCGAATTTGGTGGTGGGAGGGTTTTTTTTTTCTTCTTTATCCCGTTGGTTGGCTGGCACAGAAACATGGGGTTAGGCGAAGATTTTGGAAGGCAGCAGGGCAGACCTCCCGCTGGGCCTGTCCCAGCAGCCCTCTCACTATCTCACCATCCCTACGCAGTAATGAGGGGATCCCTATTGTTTGGGGCATTCTTGTCCTTTTTGCTTTGATTTGGGACTCTGACAAATGGTTTGGTGTTAGGCTATCAACACCACCAAAGACCACCCCACCTACCCCTCTCGATTTGTACCTTATTCCTTGCTGTGTCTCTCACACATACACACTGACTGGAGTACTTACGCAATTATTCCAGTTTAAATCAGGTCATACCACTGTGCTTTTGGTGCGTGTTCTCTCTGTGAAAGTGCCGCCATTGTCCTCACTAACTGACCAAGTCTGTGAGGAGAGTACACTTGACTTAATATTGACCCAATGTGGCATGGTTTTGCGGATGGTTGGCTGACAATGGGCTATTGTTTAGTGAGAGCCACCCTCTACAAGTCAGATCTGCATCATAGAGCCCTCCTGTACATGGTGGCCCCGAAACAAGACAGGTTTTCAAGTTAATCCGACTTGCACAAACCATAATGATGTCAGCTATGACATCTTGGCCATAGATAAACATGTTCAAAGGCAGTTTTTCCTTAAGTCAAAGGGGACATGTCCTGCATGTGAACTTTAGACTCATGTGCCAGTCTGTATCCTCCACCAGGAGGTGAGACTAGGCCACAGAGCTGGGCCCAGACAAAGTAGCTGAGGGATGGCCTTGTCTTTCTCCACTCTGCCGTAGCAGAATGGCTACCAGCCACCATTGACAATTACCCTGACATGCCAAAGGGCAGCTGGGGAAGTCAGGGAGAAGTCACACACTGTTATGCCAGCACAGACAGGAAAGGCTTGTTGCTCTTCCAGTATTCAGCATCCAGCTCAGAGAGTGGGAGGGGAGGAGGGGAGCGGGGGGTGGTGGGGGGGGTCCGGTAACTAGTTTATATTTTTTTTTAATTCAGTTTTCAATTTGCCTTGTTTTCTGCATTTATCACAGTCAAGTGTTCCTTGTGCTGTGGAGACCAAGTGCATGTGGATACTGAGTATCATCGTCATGAAATAGTTACTAAATTAAATATAAAGGGGATAATCCCTTTTGTTTCGAGAGTGTTTTAATTTCAAAGCCAGGCGGTGCTACCCAGTCACAGAGATAGAGAAACCTCAACTACGTTTTTGTATATAAATGATCTATAATTTAGCTATCTATAGATAAGCACTCTTCCATTTATCATTATGATAGAACTGATGACACATGCATTTATGTGACTAAGGTCCTCTTTAGTGATATTTGGCTTTATTCTGTATTCTCAGCTTGGTCACACAGAAGATTTTTTTGAAGCAAGGACCTTTTGATAATAGGAGGCAGGCAGCACAATGACTTCCAGCAGCACCTCAATGCAACAGTACCGTATCACAATTAGCACCGCTAAACAGGCTGCACAGACAAGTCCACTCCATCTCGTATGGAGCCTCATCCAGTCCTCTCCGTTTTGTCTGACAAATCCCCCCATTGTTCCTCTGATGATGCTTTTCTTTCGTGGGAACCCTGGCTTGTCTTGTTGATTAGATCCCCTTTGTCTTCCTCCCCTGCAGTGGGCTAGTCTGGAGAATGTGAAACCTCACACTGCAATAGTGGCTTAATGCCTTAGCATACTTTGTTTATTAAATGAAGATTCAGACATGTATGGTAATGAATATAAAGAAGTTTATATAGGTCACCAGCTGTAATGTTTTGTGTTTTCTATAAGGAAGCAAAGCCAGTTAGTGTTTAAATGTAATGAATATTATTTCTGATTACTCGCAGCTGTTGCGATGTAAACCTCATTTTTCCCTTTTCCTTTCTCCAAAGGATAAACCCATTCCATCACCACCACCTAAGGGCTTCTATTTATATGGAGATGTTGGTGAGATTTCATTTGCAATTTTTTTTTTTTTTATTAAACTGCAAAAAATGAAAATTTCTTGCTTTTCTATAATTATCTCTAAAAGATGCCTGCTTTTATTACATGTTATCATAATAACCTTTTCTATAATTTGCTGCCCATTAGGCACAGGGAAGACCATGCTCATGGATTTGTTTTTTTCCCACGTGGAACACAGTCGTAAAAAGAGAGTACACTTCAATGGCTTCATGTTGGACATCCACAAAAGTGAGTTGCATTTTCCCATTCCACAAAGGCACAAGCACAAAGGCCAGTTTGCATAACTTTATGTTTTTGGCTTTGTTTTTGTTTTTTGAACTCCTTTTGCACTGGCAGTCCTGCATTTATCTGTTTGTCCCAAAGACTCTATGCTAATTGTCTACCGTTAGACATTCAGATGAAATGACTTCTTTATTCCACGTTGTTAGCGGGTTTGGGTTGCTGTTGCAGGTGTGCCCTAAGATGTGTCTGACGCTTGTTTGCTGCTTAAAGGGATCCATCGGAGGAAACAAAGCCTGCCAAAACGAAGGCTGGGGAAAATGTTCACCTATGACCCCATATCACCAGTTGCCTTGGAGATCAGCAAAGAGACCTGCCTTTTGTGTTTTGATGAGTTTCAGGTGAGCAAGCATATAATAGTGCATGCAGACAATTTGTGCAGAAGCGTGGGTGTGCAATTGTAGTATTTGTTCTCAAAGTCTGCCTAAGAATTTGTTTTTAAAAAAAAAAAGTTTCAGTCTAGAGAATGACAATTCTGGAAACTAACAAATTTGCCACATTTACCAACTGTATTTCTAGATGTAATGTATAAGAGATATAATGTGTATTAAATATAAGTATTTTTCAATTAGTTATGTAAAATATTTAAAATTTGTAAGATATCTAAAGTTTAGAGAGGGAAAGAGTGACTACAGAGTTCATGTATTCAACAAGAGTAATGTACCAATTATGCTTCTTAATTCAAATATTTTTATTGGCTTATCATACTGCAGTACATACAACACAGTAAACCAGGCTGCAAACCGCAGTCACAATATACATAAAGAATAGAGCAACAGTCCAATTATGCTTCTAAATGTGCGGCAATAGGTGCATGAAATATTCAATTTAAACAGAGCATGAGCCTCAGATATAATAGATATTACAGCCCACTGCAAAGCCAGTTAAAGCAGAAAAAAACAAAGTGGCATTTCAATCTTTCCCCCCCTTATGTTGATAATAGAGATTGCTTTATAAGTGAACCCCTTTTTTGCTGTAACAAAAACACATGTTAAATTGTGAGCTATGTATAATCCATTCAGAGCCGAGTGTGATCATGATACTGTACATGTTCACAGTTCAGCATCCAGTATGATTGGGGACATCTAGTGGCCTTTTTTTTTAATGCAGCAGAAGTGAGCTCCTGTATAAGTGAAGTGTTACATCTATGTAGTATGTATTTGAGAAGTAAGTTGTGATCTCACAACTATCATTATATCACATTTACATTCTTAGTATCCTAGGACTGAATCCATTGTTTCTCCTGATGCTTTCACTATTGGTTGCATCTCAAACCAGTTTCCCAAAGTCATCGATAGTTTGCTTTTTTTCCCCGCTGGATTTACACTGCTGAAGAGCACCCTCACTCATTAGTGATGCAGAAATTCTCATTATTCTGTCCTTTGGTGTCAGGAGAGAGCTTCCACTGAAGCTCTCACCATTCTCTGTAAGGTGGTTAGTCATTCATTGTAGTAAAAAAGGGACACGTGTTTCTGTGTTTTTCATCAGCCAGCCAAACACATCTGTTAGCGGCACAATGTCGCTCCTTTTTACCAATATCATTACAGTTAATGCCAGCAGGTCGAAGGTCACTGAAGGTGCAGTTGCTCTCTCTAATAACTCTCTATGCATCTGTGAGGATCAAGAGCTGCTCCTTTCATCTGCCCGTCTTTCACATTTGAAACCACGGCGCTGTTTGTGCATTCTCATTGATTTGTTTTGTGTGCTGTCGCCAGCTTTGCTGTTTTCGCTTGTCGACTGTTGCTACCGGTGAATGGAGGGGAAACAAGAAGACATGTGCACGTTGTTTGTGATGCATAAACAAGAGGTTGCAAGGTTAGGAGGGTTTGGCTGGGGGGGGGGAGGGAGTTCTATACCAATCAGCATCCTTCTCCTCTCAACCATGTAAATGAGGCTCTGGGTATCAGTCGCACTCTTCTGCTTCCTTAAGTGAGTGGAGCTAGAAAGCGACTGGCGGCGGCGGGTCAGATGGATCTTATCCTCTTAAATGCTAATGACATTTCTCCATTCTCTTCATTAGCGCCTTGCCATTATCAGTAATTTGTACACCCCCCTCCTCCCCTTCCTTCTACGACCTCCACTCGGTCCCCTAATGAATACTCGCCGTTGAGAGGTCCTAGATGGAAAGATGGGAAGAGAGTGAGAAAGGACGAAGAAGAGTGAGAAGAAAATGCTTGAGCGTCATTGTCTCAGGACCTTAGTCACTGTGCAGCATCTGTGAAATTGATCATAGATTGTGTACATAAAGAGGTGTAGCATCAAAAGAGTTTTAATTTGGGACCCGTGCGACTCGCTGTAGAGTAATTGGATGCTCATTTTAATATAGGCAATGGCTGACAGAGATTGCACCATTATTTTTGTGTTCCACAAGTGCCGCATCAGTTCCCTCCACCTTTCTCATTCGGTGGGTACCCATTCTCTTTCCCTCTCTCCCGACTCACCCAGCAATCAATATTACCCCCACTACTATGCCCGTGTTGAGGGTACATGAATAAACAAATCCATGCTGTATAAAAGGTCATTTTTAAATGATTCTTTTGAAATGAAAATAAAATCCTGTGGTCGCAGGAAGTGCAGGGCCCCTTCAGAGAGACACAGAGCCTTGGCTTTCTGTTGATTCTCATTACGTGCACACACAATCACTCGCGAGCGCACTCTAATTTGATGCCCTTAGCCACCTCTTCTCAGTGAAATCAAGGCTTTAAAACAAATGTTAATCAAGTATTGGCAAGGGCAGTGGGGCTAATAAGCAAAAGCAGAAGACTCTCCAGAGTATGAAAGGAGACATATGCTGTGGTTATGGCATCAGAAGGGCCTGTTATATACAGGAAAGTAGGTAAGAGGAGAGGGCAGCATGTCAGGCACCTGCCTGTTTGTTGCATTGGGAAGGATTTGCATTCATGGACATGGCTAGGTAACTTTGAAATGTTGTTTTCTCAGGAACGAACACACAAAAACTGTACTTTCTCAGACCCGTTGCATCAAAAAGAGGTCTTCAGTTGTTCTGATGAAAATGAAGGCCGAACAAACTGTCACACCTGTAGCATGAGCATAATAATATATAAAATGAGAATGACACTGTGGGTAATGGTCATCAGAAGGGGCAAGTAGGTAATAGGAATTAAGAGGAGAGGGCAGTATAGTGGTCATTGGCTTGTTTGTGCAACCTATTAGGATTTGAGTTCAAGAACATTGAACATTTTGTTTTGCATAAAGAATTTCATAGATGGCAAAAAAGAGGAAAATGTAGATTTCCATTTCTGTACCTACTATGACCAGATATATCAAATAACTCATGCTGATAAAGATAATGCAAACCATACATGAGGTAACTTTGCAAAACCTTCAAAACGATTTTTAAAAGACTGATTTGTAACACCCTATCACATCTAAAAACTATAAACCAGAGTTTTAAGCCACAGACTAAAGCTTGTCCAAAGGCTGGGGATATTTACATTACTACAACCATTAAACTATGCAAATAGTTCAGAGTATAACAGCCTTTTGACTAGCACAAGAAAATGTTATCATATAGCACCAGTGTCGCCATCCCATCACTGGCTTCTGTTAAAGCCAGGGAAAGGTTTACCTGCCTAGAAATCTAGATGTCCCGATTGCAAATTTAAATTTTCTTACATCTTTCTAGATGTGGGTCTGATCTATGAATCTAGGGATAGGACTGTGTATATTAATTTAAAGATTTTAGTTTACTTTTGACTATTAAATGGATTGGCACCTTCATATTTATCAGGCCATCTGCGCATGCTCACCCCTGTTAGAGCACGGAAGTCAACTAGCCTGTTGTTTCTAGTTGTTCCAAATGAAAACTTATACAAGCGATGAAATATTTGCAGTTGTTGCTCTGAATCTTTTGAACAGTTTACGTCCCCCCGTAGAGACATGGTTCAGACTGTAAAGATGTTAAAACTGCTGCTCAGAATCACCTATCTTATTGGCGTTTCACTCTATAACACATAGCTCCATTGGGCTACACGTTTTTCTGCTTCACTGCTTGTTTGTCTTTTATTTTCTTTTATTTTCTTTTATTGAATTGATTTGCCTAAAAACACACATTTGTATTGGATTGTAAAGTGTTTGAGTCTTTTTAAATGTGTCTTTGACCTTGACGATATTGCGATTCCAGTCTAATAGAAGTTCCTGTCTTTTTTTTTCTACACTAAAACATGGAACTAACTTGCACTTGAGAGGGTTTACGCATCACGCTGCCCCTTTCTGATTGTTTCTGGTCACTCTTTCTGTCCATCTCATAAGTTTGTAGTTTCCTTGAATTGTTTTTGAAAAAAATCTCAGATTGTTTATATTTTTCAATTTGTAATGAATTATCCTACAAGACTGAAGTGCTCTGCAGTTTTTATTCTCACTTTAAATCCACTTCTTGCCTGTGTTTTTTTTTTTCTTGCTTTTTTCAGTTTGATCAAGTGGAAAAATCACTTACATAAAGTAGTTCTGTTGATTAGGCACTCCTTGACCCAGGTGGGCTACAGAAAAAAGTAATAATTCAGTAATAGATCAGTTGTAATGCCAGCATAGGCTTTTTTCCTCCCATCCTCTGTTTGGTACACAAGGTACAAATCTTCTCAATCCACACAATGAATGAGTTCAGGCCCAGAAAGGGACTTTCTGAATCTTTTTTTTTTTTTTTGCAATTGTGGATACAATAATAATCATGCAGAGATGTCCTCTCTCCAGCCCATTAAAGTTAGACAATGTTATTGACTTGTTGAACCGTTTGCAGATTCAGTTTTTCGGTGGTGAACTCCTCCCGTTTGCACACGTGACAGCCTTTCCTCTCTTTTGTGCTGATTTACATCCTGTCATGTTGAAAATTAGCCCAAGTAGCTGTAAGATATGCATTTTTTTCAAAAATGGCAAAAACTGAATGTCTTACCTTTGCTCTGAGTTAATAGATTTGCAGCAGTGTTTCTGTCTGTCGTGCCTTTTCTTTCTTTTTTTTTTCTTTTTTTAGTTTATTGTCTGAAATAATTTTATTTTCTTTTATTCAGAACTCTTCTCCCTAAGTCAGGCATGTTTAATACATGGCACTTAGGCTACTGTGAATTACAGGGTAACATGATTTTTTTTTCCTTTTTATGGATGTTCAAAAGAACAACATAGGTGAAAGAGGGAGAGATGAGAGAATAAGAACAAAAGTAAGAGCACTGAATTACTAACTGAAAGGTCAGAGCTCTTCATTTAACAGCCAGCGACTCATAAACGTCCTTGCGTCAGTGTTTTCATTGACCTTTGTTCATTGGGAACTCATGGAAATGTAGATGAAAAAGGCAACAGACAATTGAATTGGATTCATGTTTTATAACTTTGTATGGCCTTGTGTATAGTTCACACAACACACAGGCACATTCTTCTTTTATGAGGCCTTCTTTGACCGAAGCTTTGTCTGCTGTCATAGCCTCATCCTGGCCAACATCGCTCAGTTTTCATTTTTCTTGTCCTTATTTGTTTTTTATGCTCACATCCAGTCAGTCTCACATCTCCTCAGTTGATCAGTTTAAATCTGCTGCCTTGCCTCAGCTCCTTGTTCTTAGAGAGCCGCTTCATGACCATTTGCAGTCGGTTCAAGAGGTTTAGGCATGTGTGTGTGTATGTGTGTGTGTGTCTGAATGGCCATGACCAGACAAAAAGGACTGACTGAATGAGCACACCTGAATGACACTAATCAACATAGAGTGTTGACGGTTCAATTTGACCTCAGACACACTCACACACACGTGTGGCAACAAAAGGTAGACCATATTGTGCCTGAACATGGCTCTCTGCTTCTCTTGTTCTCTCCTATCAGGTGACTGACATTGCTGATGCCATGATCCTGAAGCAGCTGTTTGAGACACTGTTCAAAACCGGAGTGGTGGTGGTTGCCACCTCCAACAGACCGCCTGATGGTATGACCAGCTCTTTAACGTGTTTTCAGTTGTTCCTCATCGGTTACATTAGTACCGTTGACAGGTTTTATTTGCAGTTGTGGGATAGTTTAGTCTACAGTTGCATAAGAGAAGCACTCCGGAGTACTTTTCTCAAAATTTGCCACTTTGCATACAAGTAAATTAAGTGTAATTGTTGATTGGAAAGATCCATATTCTTATGAATTCATTGCTATAGATGAAATGTAGTGTGTTGCAAACAGCAAAACGGCTTTTACTACCAAAATAACTGGCTGCAACATCTAAAATTCAGTGCATCACCAGTAACTCATAACAGCACTATCTCAAAATACAATGAATGCGGCTTTTAAATGCATACACATGGACAAAATTGGTGGTACCCTCCTATTAAAGAAATGCAATAATAATACAGATGTATTGAAAATAAACTAATGAAATAATAAAAATAACAATATCTAACCTAATAATAATGATAAAGATAACTGAAAATTTTGAAAAAGAGTAGGGAGAAGCATAGCTTATTCACCCCTACCCCTTTTCCCCTAGCTAATAATCATGTTTCACTTCCTGCTTTACGAATACTCCAATGCATCACTTCAGTTTTGATATGTACATATATATAAATACATGTACATAGACTCACATTCACCTTTATGCAAACACATTCACCTCAACGTGAAATTAACATCTTTATTCATCATAATGAACCCGTGCATGTTTGAACATTAACTCCCCCCTCAGTTTATATCCTCCATCTCTACTAAAAAAACAAGTTTTACATATTACTTGGAGTCAGGTTGTTTGCTACTCTATACATCAGTTGTACTGTTTGAAAAATGAACCAAGTCAATGAATTTTAAACATCTTGATTTCAAACATAATGAGTGCGTGTGATCTCTAAAACCAGTGTTATGAATTATCCTTATTGCTCTTTTCTGCAATGTGATTAATGGTGATAATGTACATTTGTATGTGTTTCTCCAAAATTAAACACAGTAGCTTAAATATGGTAAAACTAATGAGCAGTAAAGTATGTGGAGTGATTTGTGGCCCAGAATTAGTTTTACTTTATTCAGAACTGCAATGCTCGTAGAAAGTTTATTATGTACATGTTTGACATGAGATTTCCACTTTATTTTGTCATCTATTACAACACCCAAAAACTTATTTTCCTAACTCTTTCTATTTCAACACCATCTATCTAGATATGCATAGGAGTGCTCTTTTTACATCCATCCATCCATCCATCCATCCATCCATCTTCTTCCGCTTATCCAGAACTGGGTTGCGGGGGCAGCAGCCTGAGCAGGGATGCCCAGACTTCCCTCTCCCCAGACACCTCCTCTAGCTCTTCCGGGAGAATCCCAAGGCATTTCCAGGCCAGCCGAGCAACATAGTCGCCCCAGCATGTCCTTGGTCTTCCTCTGGGTCTCCTGGGGGACATGCCTGGAACACCTCCCGAGGGAAGCGTCCAGGGGGCATCCGATACAGATGCCTGAGCCACCTCAGCTAGCTCCTCTCGATGTGGAGGAGCAGCGGCTCAACTCCGAGCTCCTCCCGGATGACAGAGCTCCTCACCCTATCTCTAAGGGAGCGCCCCGCCACCCTGCGGAGGAAGCTCATCTCAGCCGCTTGTATC
>JBAMYA010000017.1:4812865-4851381 GCA_037176975.1 Arrhamphus sclerolepis
GGCGCTCGCCTGCGAGCCCCAACCCCAGGCCTGGCTCCAGGGTGGGGCCCCGGTAACGCCAATCCGGGCGACGTACATGATGTCCAAGCATGTTAAAACAGATTCTCCCATCTTCACAAACTATTTCCTGTCTTTTAGATAGCTTTTCACCCAATTTAACACAGATCCTGTACCGCTCCAGTTTGTTTAGCAGTATGTCATGATTGTTAGTGTCAAAAGCTTTTTTAAGGTCTATGAAAATTATTACTGTAAACTCCTGTGATTTGTTCTATTAAATCAGTTAGAGCTAACGAGGTTGAACTGTTTAGTCTGAATCCATACTGACAATCAGAAAGTTGTTTATGTTTATCCAAAAAATTTATTCAACCTACTAATAAATAGCTTTTCTAAAATGTTGGAGAATTGTGGAAGCAAAGAAACAGGCCTATAATTTGTGAAATAGTGTTTATTTCCAGTTTTAAAGATCCCTTCAAGTATTTATTTCACCATTTTCATATCAATGTTATTACAATCACTTTATGATTTACTTTTTCAACATCATTTCTGAATTTTGGTGCAACAGAATCTCTTTTAAAAAAAAAAAAACTAATGAAACTGGCCTGGAAAGAAATGATAGTACCCTGAGAAAAAAATTAAAATTACTTATTCATAGTGACATATTAAACTAAGGTGTGTCCAATAATTAGCATCACAGGTGTCTGCAGTCCTGTAATCAGTCATTCTGCCTACTTAAAAGGTGAAAATAAGTCACTTTGCTCTTTGGTGTCATGGTGTGTTGCCACACTGAACATGGACCACAGAACGCCAAGAAGAGAGCTGTCTCAGGAGACCAGAAAGAAAATTCTAGAAATTTATAGAATGATCCTGCCCTGTTAGTGGGAAAAGTGGACCTTGACCCATTCCAGCAAAAATTCCCCCACAGCTTTACAGAGTTGCCAAATCCCCTCAAATGTAGGGGTCAAGTAATCAAGACTGTGCCTTTTTCTTGACTTGTGCCCGACAGGAATTATTTCTCTTGCTGGTAACATAGTTCTTGCTTGGTCTAATCTTTTTATGCACCAAGATTCTCAGTTACATCTCATAGCTCTTGTGCATATACTATATTCAGTGTTTCTAATGAAACACAGCCAGCTGAGAAACCTTTTTGACTGATTAAACTCTCAATGTAAAACCTTCAAGCTGCCATAGGAGTTATGAGTTACTCGTAATTTGGGTACTGGTTACAACTCAGTGGTGCCCAGGTGTTGCATCACGTGCCTCATCTATAATATAGAGTTGATTAGTTGATCAATAGTAGTGTGACCACTACTATAAAAGGAGAGGTTTGGTATATTGCCTGTCTGGAGCATTCATGTGTGTTTTAATACAATGCCTAAAAGCTGTGCATAAAAGATTGGCAGTTGCAAGTTGCAAACTTTAATGAACTGGACCAACATAAAGAGAAAATCCTCCTCAACAAAGTGAGTGATAACATTGTACAGAAAACAGTTACTTCAAGTAATTGCTGCTAAATGTGGTTCTTCAGTCTGTAGCATAATAGGGTACAATCACTCACTATATTTTGACTGTATTATTCTTTGGCAAATTTAGTTTACTTAATACTTTCATTCAAAACTGCTCGGCTTCAATTATCTGATTATTGCAGGGCCATACCAAGTGCACCTTTTTTTTTTTTTTTTTTACAGGAATTAACCACAGGAACACTTAATGTACCTTGAACTTTGCAGCCTTTTCAAAGGCTTTGATGCTACATTTACAGCCAGTAGAGCTAAGATAGAGAAAGAAGTAGCAAGATTGTTGATCAAGGTTGAAATAAATGCGTCATGAGCTATCTGTCGCCTCTCGCCTTCGGCAAAGATGGTGATGTCTCAAAGCCTTGAGTAAAGTGGCTGGCAGCAAGATGGCTCTCGTAGACAAAGACGTGTGCCTCTGATATTTACTAGCTATTAAGAACAAAGCGCCAAACCAGGCAAACTTGATAGAGAGCCTACTTGGTATTAATTACAAGGTTAATGGAACACTAAAAGCCATAAGAGACAACTGTGCATGAAAGGCATACATTTTCCATCTTTATTGATGTGGAAATGCAAGTATCAAAAAGCCCTAGATGTGTTTTGAGGGGAAATTTAGGGATTCTTTTTCTTTTTTTTAATTTGCTCAAATGGCTAGTGTTTTGTTTTTCAGCCCTGATTGAGTTCAATGTGATTGAAAGAGATTGGAGAGGATGGTGCCTTGCCTTGGAACACCACCATGCTAGCAACATTCAGCTTACATTACCGTATGCTTAAGCAAATTTCAGTAACAATTTTATAATTTGTCTATTTAAGGTAATAAAAGATCCCTTATATTTGATAATAGACATGGAAGATTTTTTTTTTTTTTTTAAATGGCTTCTGGCATTAGGCAGCTCACTTTTCCAAGAAAATGTATTACTCTTTCTAATAATAGTTTGATATTTGGCTGGAAAGCACTTATCAGCTCTTTGGCTTTTTTACTGATATGAATAAGATCACATCCACCAACTAGCATATTTAAAGCCCACTGATTAAAACCTTGATGTATAATTAATCATTTCAAAGGAAATCATATCTGCCACACAGACATCAGAGTGGTATTGATCTTTTGAAGGGAAAAAAAAAGTCAGCTATGTCCCCACATATTGATCTGTAATGCTTTAACCTTAATAGTCATGTCTGATTCACAGCCCTTTTCATTATGGAACAAGGAGTTATAAAGCGAGGTTTATTTGTGTCTGGATACTATTGCAGTAAGCTGAAGCCTAAACATCAACATTTGCCTGCATTCGTTAAGCCTCGCCATCTATGTGTGTCTTTGTCCCTGTTTGTGTGTGAATCCCTATCTGTTTTATCTGTCTATCAGGGATGCTACTTCAGATGTAATTTGTTCCAGCCGAGCTAATTGAAACCTCCATTCAGCTCGCCGCTGTGGACATTGTCTGCGCTGAAAAGGCGATGGTCCTTTCTCTCGCCACCATTGTTTGGGAATGTAATGAATTTTATGTTGCCGCCGCTGCCGGTGCAGAAATCCATTTTTCTCCCCCTGGTTCCTAGTCTTTTTTGTTGTGCCTCCCCACCCATCCTGCCGTTCATCAATAGCCACTTTATCTGCCAATCTGTGGCGGGGGAATGACATTATTAGGAGGCTAAACAGCATCTCTAATACAGACTCTCCCCTCCTCTTTCAGATCTGTACAAAAATGGACTTCAGAGGGACACCTTCCTACCTTTCATCGACATGCTGAAGGTAGAGATAAAGTCACTCCACTCTCTTGTCTTGTTAATTTATGCATTCGTTTGTAATGCACACACACCTGTATGTGTCCGGCCTGGTGTGCATGTGAAAATATGTGTATGTGTACATGTATGTATATATATATATATATATATATATATATATATGTATATGTATATGTAGACAGACAGATATATAGACATAGATATACTTGTTGCTTTCTAGTATTTTGATGTTTTCTCCTTCCTGGATGCCTCACAAAGTGTCACAAAGTTGCCTTTGATCATACCATGGCACACAGCAAAAAAAAAAAAAAAAAAAAAAGACTAACAGAGAGGAAGGTGGGAAATGTGGGAAGAGTGAGTTCAGGTAATGTGAATCGGAGATGGTTGGATGAGCTGAGTGACTGACTCAGGCTACTTGCATTTCAAAAGTAGCTGGTGAAGGGACAAGGACAGGAAGAGAGAGGCAAAGCAGCAGCTAGCCATTTCTAGCAATTAATAAATAAATAAATAATCTATTTTGCAATTTAATCAGGTTGCACCATTATCCTGCCTGCATCTTAGATGATCATTGATGTGTTTGGAGTGATCATGATCATTAATAACTGCATAATAATTTGTCGTAAATGAGGGTGGAATTCTTGCACCTTTTATTGGTATTTAGTCTAAACAATATTTTTGAATGATCATTATCCCATAATATGCTTCTGGTGGCTTGTTGCAACGTGTCAGGTGAAAATGTAAAAGCCTTACAAATGTGGAAGTCTTAGAGCTCCCCTGCTCCCCAGCCACCATCCCAGGAGCACCCTTGCTCTCCCTTGTCCACCCTCATCAACGTCCTGAATGCCTGTTGTCCCTCTCAGCCCTGCACTACCTCCTTTCTTTCAGGGTACCATGTTCCCCTTTGTGAAGCCATCTGGTTTTTAGGGTTGTATTGTTTTCTTGTTTTTGTGTTCTTTTTTTTTTTTTTCTTTTTTTTTTTTTTTAACGGGTGCACTGCATTCACGATGGAAGCCTGCTCTGCAAAGTCGAAGCGTGCTTTAGCGAGGTGACATTGCTAACTAGCTGACCCTTAGTTGATTAAATTAATGCTTGCAAGAGCAGCAGTCTTGGATGAAGACCACTCTTGCGTGTACAGACTAGGGCGCGTTTCTATAGGGAGTGTAGAAGAGAATGAGGGTTTTAACTCGTAAAAAGTAGCCTCTGACCTTTCCACCTTATCACCTGAGCCACTGTGGTAGAGGTTAATCCACACCTCCATCCGCCTGAGCTGATCTTTTTATTTAGCTATTGACTTCTAATTAGTTGGAGTCCCTTTTTCCGCAGCAACCTTTCCTTCACAAACATCTACATCCACAGTATTAAGGATTTTAAAAATAGATAAAGTATAGTATATATATATATATATATATATATGTGTGTGTGTGTGTAGGCCAATAATATTCAAAGTAAATTAAGCTAATGTTTTGTTTTGTTTTTTAATTTAATGGCCACTGCCAGTTTTGTAACTATGACACTTTTTCTTTCTCGTGAGCCTTCCTCCCCCTTCGCTCTACTTTTCATCACCCATCCAGTCTCTCCTCCACTCTTCTGTCCTCACGCTTTATTCTGTCACCATCCTGTTCTGCTCACTGGCTTTACTCACCCAAGGTCAGGTCTCTGTATTTTGGTAGCAGAATAGTGACTTTATTTTCCCTCCACTTGTTTGATTGTAGTTGCGCACAAAGCTGCAGAGGGGAGGAAAAACACGACAACAACCCTGAGGCAACTTGGAGTATCTCTGAGTTTCCTGCTCTTTTTAACCCTTCCTTTGATCCACTCTTCTCCTTTTTTTGTGTGTGTGCCATTGTTAATAAATGCAATGTGCTGTGCAGCTGGTGATAAGAGAAAAAGAAATATATAAATAAAGAAAGAATGATCAACGAGACAAATTGAAGAATGAGGGGGATGTGGTCCTCCAGTGAAGACCTTGGTGAGAAAGACTGTGAAGAGCAGAAAGGCCCGCTAGTTCAAATCAAATGGCCATATTTAATGACTGCCATTGTCTTCCATAACATTTAATGGCAGGGCCAGGATGCTAACTGTATGCCTCAAGGATGAAGCTCACCTCTTGAACCTGAGCAGTAAATAAACCACAAATCTATTTTCCCTCTTTGGACTTAAGGAGTATGAAAAGTATGTGTCCCTATTTTCACCTAGCATTTTTATTGATCCAGTTACCTTGGCTTGATTTGCCTAACTGATGCTTTGTTATCAGTGCATTCACGGGTCAGGGTATGAAAAAGCACATGCACTCAGAAACGAAATGTTTTTCATATTTAATCATCATGCATTCAGTTATAAAGTGGTCCATAGGAGCATCAGGTAGCTTTATACAGGGGTGATTCTTTTCTATATTCACAAGACTTTGGGGGGTGTTAAGAAAGTGTGTGCGTGCAGCGGATTATGGACCGATGAACACGAAGATGATGGCATACACTTGTCCATGGACTTAATTCAGTGTGCACTAACACAGCATACCGCTTTCTAGAAGGAATGGGTGTAGGGCTGCCTGTAATACGGTGATACCTGTCATTCATACAATAGAAACAATATATATCAAATTTTTCCATTTTTAATACTCAAAAGGGCAGTTTTCAAACAGATTTAATTAGACTTTCTCTTATAGATCACCCTCCTCGATGGAAAATCAATCTCACTTTAAGTGAAACCACTGTGATGGAGGTTGTAAGGGCAGCCAGAGGTTCAGCACAGGTCTCATCTTCCCAGAGAAATTAAATAAAGTATGTTTTACGTGAGTCGAACTTGATTAATGTTGAGCCTCAGTTGTTTTTACAGACATAGCAGCAAACCATCGTTCTACCAGACTTGAAAACTGCAAAGAATTAATGGCGGGAAATTCAAAAACGAAGAAGAAAAAAAAAATCTACCAATCACTTTTCTAGGAATCCGCATCGCCGCGATGAGGAGTTACATTTGGAGAGAGGTGCACGTCAGGCTACGTCGTAGCTTTGACACAAAGGCATAGGTCAGCCTTAATACCCTAGCACGCCTAACCCTCTCTTAATTTGCACTTCTGTATATATTTTGCTTCTAAACTGTCATTTAAATAGATTTACAGCTAAATACATACGTCGCGGTGTCTTACAACACTGAAGCTTGAATGAGTTCCTCAGTTTTAACTCAATTTGGATGAGAGATTATACTAAATGGCTAAATGTAACGAAATATAATAATATTGTGCATTGAATGAAAAAAAAAAAAGAGCCCATTTCTCACATCCTTGTTCAACGTTACTATTGGTGTGGAGGCTCTGTTGGCCAGGTGTAGGAACCACAGCCTACTCCAATTTTTTTTTTTTTACTTTTTAGTTTGATTGGGTTTTTTTGGTGAACAAAACTCAAAAGAGGTTGAGGGTGGGGGGTCCAGTTTGGGTCCCAGATCACAAAAGGTGGAGTCTGCGACTCAATGGATGTTTCCCCAAGAGGAGCACCCAGGCAGGGGGAGGTTGTGAGAATGACCCAACAAAACAGTCCATCGCTGGCCCAAGGCGGTCACACTTTAAGGGAATAGATCATTATGTGCAATTAGGGTGTTCACATTGTCATGTACCCTCTAGACTGCATTGGAATGAATAAAATCACTAGATACACTCCTGTCTTGCTCTCTCTTTCACTCACCCACTCTCTCGTGCACACACACACACACACACACACACACACAGCAGCTCTCCAGTTAGTGAAAACACTTTGATGTCAGAAGAGTCATCCAGAACTTGCCAGCATAAAGGCAGTGTTTTAAGCTTTCTCTCTTTTCTCCCCATCTCTCTTTCGACCCCTCTATCCCTAGGCCCCTCCCACTTTTCTTCTGTCCCTCCACGCAAGGCTGTAAGACACACACGGCTGAATGAACGACAACCCCCCCACCACCACTCTCCCTCCCTTTCGTCTCTTTTTCAGCCTTCCCACCCTGCATTTCTTTGAGGCCTGGTCAATTCTCCAGGCCAAACAAAAAAAAAAAGAAGCATCAAATGTTTTCTGCTGCCGGGTAATGAGGGAGTGGACCTCATCAGGGCCCGATAGTCAGCTATCCTTGGCTTTTGTTGCAGCTCAATGGCACCGCGCTCTTTGAAAAACTCAAAAGCAACTTTTTGAGGAGCAAAGGACATAGAGAAATATGTCAGGGAGAAGAGGCAGCAGAAAAAAATAGGCAACCCTTTTTTTCTTCTTCTTTTTTTTATGCTAAACGGCTGACCAGAGAGAACAGCAGACAGCCTGGACAATGATGTTATTGGAGCTACATGTGTTTTGGATGACTTTGTTCTAAACTGCCTCTGGTTTTCATAAGTGTGTCATCTTGTGTCTTGAGTTGGTCAAGCATCAGTGCAAGTGGTAAAAGTTTGCAGATTTGCTGCGTCCATGCAGCTTTCTGAGAGTCTGTTTGCCATCTGCACGACTGTAAAAAAAATAAAAAAATTTAAAAAAAAGCTTGATATAGTGGCCAGACCGGTGATGATTATAATAAACCTTATTAATTTGCTTTGTAAACTTCATTTTAAAAAAAATAATTCAGTGCCTAACCTGATGTTTTTATATACCGTGGCTTGTTTTTGTCATCATAAAGCATTTTAGCTTGAAAAATAACAGTCAGGCAGCAAATCTTTGTTATTTTGCCTTAAAAAATAAATGCAAAAAAATGAATATTAAAGTATACAAAACACAAGTTCCCACAGTGCAAAGTGCTGCTATTGAATTATCTGTTATGTGTGAAAATCTAGAGGTTTCAAATCAACCAATTAATTATCATGATCATCAATGTGGACATTGTCTAATAGTCTGAAAACGACACACATTTGTCAAAATCTATACCTCAGTATTTATACATGAAGCTAAACGGACAGCTTGAGATGAGCCTGAAAGTTGCCAGAGCAGACTGACTAGAATTTGAATCATCTGACTCAGAGAAACATGATGATGGAGGGGGGTGGGAAGGGGGTGCTGAAAGACTACAATGTGTAGGCGGAGAAAATCTTGAAGGAGTAAGAACTTGACAATCCCCTCAAGATGGATAATCAAGTAATGAGCTGCAAAGCCTCAGCCTCATCTGATTATAAATAACCAATGAAATCATCATCTCTGATTGTGTTTCCATTCCACCTTCTCCCCCCTCCCCCCGCCTCTTATTTGTAGCTCCATCAGCCGTCTTTACTGTAGGTAGACACTGTTCAGAAAGGGAGGGGGCACAATGTGGCAGGAGAAAAGACAAACTGAGATCCTAATGATGTGACGGCAATAGTGACAAGTTTTTTTTTTTTTTCTTTTTGGAAGGGCTATTTACCAGTTGGTGGGGTCACGGAAGGTTGATGAAATGACACCTCCTTTTTGTGCATTAGGGAGGGCGAGTTTGTCAGGTTGTTATTAAGTCTGATTCAGCCAATTGGCTCAGAGTGAGAACCCCGTTTGTGTGAGCGGACACGGAGATAAAAAGTTGACAGCGGAGAAGAATAGAGTATTTCCGTCCCCTTGCTTTGTGATGATTACTAATTATCCTGCAGCTTAAGAAGGCCAGTGGCAGAAATTCACTGATTTCATAATTTAATGGAGCTGTCGTTGAACACTCAGTCAGCCATTGATGGCTGGCATGGAATGATATGCAATTCCCCTCTTTTCTTTGATAGAATAGTGGAGATGATGATTATAGTTTGCGCTGCACTCCCTGACATGAATCCTGTTGACGTTTTACACCATCTGTAAAAGTTTGAACTCTGCATCATCACTTCACCCCAGCTGGAACCCACCTGAATGGCTGCAGAACAGCAGTGAAGCTTATTAAAATCGTAAAAATAAAAGGTGACACTGTGTCTGAGGCATACGATCATAATATGTCTACTGCTGTTCTTACATTGTTGCATTGTTTTATTTGTTCATGGAGGATTTGCTCTTTGTGTTTTAGTAATGAAAGAGGCCAAATGACCGATATTTGAGACCAAAATGTATTGACACCAAAAATCCAAAACTTGGTGTCAAAATTTCAAAGAACACAAAATCCCATATTAAAAAAAGAAAAAAACAGAAACAAAAAACTTTGAAATTCTTTAAAACTCCTCTATGTAGCAACACCACTTCTAACCACATGGGGGCAGCATACTACGAGAAAGTTCATGTTCTTGCAAAAGAACAACAACAAAGTGCACCTCCAGTGGTATTACAAAACAGTCCAGACCATTCCCACCCAGGAGAAGCGTATAGATAGTATTCAATCCGGGTACTTTGACCCAACGTCGCTATTTTGTAGGTCAGGCTTCACAGTCCAGCACCAGTTATTCATTCATTCTAGTTCAGTTGTGTGTTCACAAGTTACTAACATTAGTCGTCAGAAATGGACAAAAATACCCAGACATCTACGACTATATATTTTCATGACAAAAGTGCCTAAGCTTTGGAGGAGCTGAAGGCCTACACGTCTCTCGAGGTTTGCAGTTTGTGTTTTATGTTTTTGCTAAGCAGTTGGTGCTATTCTAACCACGAATAGACCATATTTGTTACATTTGTCTACATTTCAAAATGACAACTCAAGGGGAAATAGGGTTATACGTGGACTTAAAATGTGTTCCGTTTGTACTGGGTTTAGTTTGATTTACAAGACATGAGGGCTATCTTTGCAATTATACTTTTATGTCATAAAGATAACGGCATATTGTGCATTATTGTGTATTTTTAGTTTGTAATACACATGAATACCATCATGAGAGTGTAATGTTGTTGTTTTTTTTTTTTGTTTTTATTAATTGCAATATTGGAATAGAGTTTGTGGTGTGTACTGTAATGTCATATTGTCTTTCTAAACGTCTGTCCAGTGCTGACTGATACTGCTTCAGTCTGCATTAGAGCTCAACTGATTTGTCAGTGAGATGTTATTGTAGGCCTTATTAAAGGACTTACTGGTATTGGCTTTATAATGATAAATGAAAGATGCGATGACTGGGAACATATTTCAACCAATGTTATACATTCTGAAATTACTTATCTTGTCCACCAGAGGGCACTCTGTAACTACCCTTTGGCAACACGTGTTTGGAACTCGACAAACCTTACAGGAACAGAACTACACTTTTTTGTTGTTGTTGTTCAAAATGATACATGTTGTGTAAAATGTATTTTTTGTTAGTGAGTCATAAATGGCACACAACCAAAACACAAGTAAATGTCACTGTTATTAGAATACAAAATTGAGAGAGAGAAAAACAAACAGAGGAATACCTTTTAAACTGCAAGTACCTTTGTCTGTGTAATATTGTTTTTGTGTGCAGGAGTACTGCCACACCATCTGCTTGGACTCTGGAATTGACTACAGGGCAATGGAAAAGCCTGCAGCAGGAAAACTCTACTACCTGTGAGACACACAAAAACCCACGCTGTATTATTAATTACATTCTCTGTTTACATCGTAGATCAGCTTAGAGGAGGTGCCGAGTCTGTAGAGACTCAACATTGACCTGCATAGAAAAAACGTTCACACAGGAGATGTTTGCACACATCATGCAGTTGGATTTTTTTCTTCTCCTTCTTCTTCTTCTTCTTTTACTTCTGTTCGAGGACAGAAAGAAAATGCAAACAGATGCATAAATGGGCAGAAGCAAGCATAAAGACCTGCATTACCTTAAGAGAACCATGAAAAGAATGAAAAAGGAATCAATGGGACATGATAAAATGGCAGATCCCTAAAAGCTAGTTTTCTATTTTTCCCATTACATATACACTGAGCAAACACGCGCACACACACAGCCAAACAAGTGCTTTTGTCCTTTCACCGTATGTAAGTAGTGTACATCACACCCTTTTACCTAGAGTTGAAACACAAGTGCATAAACGTGCAGAAACACACACCCTCCACAGTCTCATTTTGACATGCATTCACAGCCTAATGCTTGTATTTAGAGTCTAACATCCTGTTTTTTTTGCTGATGGAGTGAAAAGCTAAGTACCCCCACACCCATCTTCTGCCTGCTGCCACCGTTTGATGTGGCCACTTCAGCATTATTAATTTCATATCCTATGATTTTCTCTCAGTGTTTTGTTGCGTGTGTGTGTTTAGCACAGGGGAGCCTGGTGCGGAGGCCCACTTGGATGTGCTGTTTGACGAACTGGCACTAAGACAAAAGACTGGTATGGAAACAAAACGTTAACTCCAACTCTGTCCACTTTTTCTAGCATTGTTTAGTCAATAAAAAGGCATCAAGATCAAACTTCATTCCTTCATTATTATTTAATGCAACAGAAAAGTAGAATGTGGAAGGAAGGTGTGATTTTTTTTTTCTGTTCATTTAGTTAATTTCTTTATACTTATGAAAAGCTTTGGTGTCATGGTTGTTAATCATGATAAGACTTTAATGACATTTATAATTATTTGTGCAGTGTAGCAGTCTATGCAATTAGTTTTTTAGCACTATCCCACTCATTTCTAAACAGCAGAGGATAAGTCTGATGCTGTTAAGCAACAATATATTCTTAAACAAAAACATAAATCACTAAATTATGCATATGTAACATATATTTTTTATTTTATAAATGCATAAACTAATTTAAAATAAGTTTCAAAACTGACCTACTGTCACATTAATGGACCCTTTATTTACAGGAGTACCTGTATACTTTTTAAAAAATGTTCATTGTAAAGAGTGCCCATGTTATTAAGTACAATGATGTGGCTTTCTGGCCATTTCTGGAGAATAAAGGAGCTCTTGGTAGTGGGGTATCATAATTAGAAGTACTTTATTGATCCCTGTTATGGCTGCTCCCACACAGATGCTTTGGGGGAAAAAAAGAGTACTATGATTACGAAGTAATATTAAGTATAAGTACCACAAATTAACCTTGAATAGACTTTAAACTCAAAGTAGAATATACATGAAGTGTCATCACAGTTTTAGGCTGTAGTGCCTTTGCACACTGCATCATTAGAACAGTTTTTAACCAGTCAACTTTGTTTTCTATTTCATCTTTCTTTCTTTTCTTTTTTTCCTACATTTGTGTCCATAGTGATGAGTGCTTCTTTCGAAAATAATTACTGCAACATAGTCAATCAGCATTACCTTTGATCATTAAAATTGTGTTTATGTGAATGTGTGTGTGTGTGTGTGTGTGTAGCTACAGGTCCTCGTGTGCTCACTGTGCTGGGCAGAGATGTGAAACTGGAGAAGACCTGTGGCTCCATTGCTGACTGCACATTTGATGAGTTGTGTGGTCAAGTGAGTATTTTTTCCTTTTTCATTTTACAAATGTGAAATTGGATCGTTTCAATTCCATTTGAAGGAATAATTCCTTTCTTTTGTGAGGTGTCGTCATTCTGCAGTGATCATTGATGCCCACTGTCTTCAGAAATCAGACCATGGCAACTTCCTGCTCCATCCCAGTCGCTATCATTCACTGCACTACGTCAAAAAATCAAAACTACAACAGACAACACACAGAGCTAACAAAAGTTCCTCAGGAAATTCTCATATCAGAACAAAAATTGTGAGAGTGATCGAGGAAGAAACCAAACAAAAGTACAGTTTGGATAGTGTTGTAAATGCAACTTCTACCACCTATAGAGGGACCCAATAAGATAAGATTTGAAAAAAGTTACTTATATCTGCATCAATCCTGTATTTTTTTTTTGTATAACATAACTCAAAAAAATTAACTTTTTTTCACCATGCCATTATACCTTCTTTTTTTTTAAAGAATAGAAAATGTGGGCTATAGTAAGTAACTCCTTGATTTAGTAAGAAACTCCTTGATTCAGTAGCTTTAGATCCACCTTTAGCACCATTCTAATGTAAGCTGATGTGCCTGAAACCGCTGTCCTGATGCAGAACCAACGTTTGACCAAGCTTTAGCTGTTGGACACATTCACCTCCAGAACATTCTGCTATAGGGAGGAATTCATGGTCGACTCAGTGACTTCAAAATATCCAGTTCACTGTGGCTAAAAAACAAAATAACCCCAGCAGAGATGCCATGTTTGCCTTTGGTCTCATTTGTTTAGGGGATATTGATCCAGCGGTCTTCTGATTTGTTCAGATGGAGTTTTGTGAATCTCTGTTGTGCTTCCATGTTCTTATGAGAAAGAAACAGTTTTATCTTGGCAGCCCTTCCAACTGTACTTGTTCAGATGTACTTGTTCAATAATTGCACTAGAATCAGATAATAATTAGTAAGTTGAAAAGGGAAATCTGAGAATTTCAAATCATGAGCATTTCAATGTCGTTTCTTCACCAAAATACGAATATTATATCAATAGAAAATGAATGTTTCTGAGCTTCTCCCTTTTCAAAAAATGTAATTTTATGGAGACTTATTTATAAGAGGGAAAGAAACCATTCAACAATAGGTTCTTTATTGCTCTTTTTGACTCATGGATACAATTCACTCTCTAAAGGCCCAAAATCCACTCACCACTAATGAAAACTATTCAAACTCAAAGCTCTTTTCTTGAATCGTTATTACCTGCATGCCATTTCTTCCTCTGCATTGTTATTACCCAAGCCTTTGCCTTCAATGTTGATCCTATTTGCTGCTCAATGTCAAAAAGCAAGTCTGTTGACTATTTAATGATTAGTTGAACCCACTGGCGTTTGCTTAAAGCCATTTTGGTGCAGTAATGATGGACAGTGGTGAGCTTTAGAGGGTTTCTGGGCTTCAAGGATTCCTCTGACATATGTTGCCAGGCTTCCATTAATTTTAAGAGCAATCAAACTGAATGGAAGGGATCCAAGGACATTACATCAGCTAGAGTCTTTTGCACAAGGTGCTCTTTTTGTAAAATTGTTTCTTTTTTTTTTCTTTCAGGCCAAATATTTGGAGTGCACAGTTCACTTTGTCTCCGTCTGTTTACGAAAAAAAAAGAAGAAGCTGTGCACATGTGTACCACTGAAAATGTTTCCTCTGCAGCCACATCAAATGCAGAAGAGTTTGTTTCTGTGAGTAACCTGCTCACTTGCTCCCCAGCCTCTCGGTGCCAGTGATTACCTGGAGATAGCCCAGCACTTTGACACCGTGTTCATCCGCCATGTTCCCTTGCTGACACTGAGTCTGAAGGACCAAGCCAGACGCTTCACCACCCTCATAGACAACTTTTATGACAACAAGGTATTTGGCCTAATCTTTATTGCTCACTTTGCATACAACTAGGTACATGCAAAATCGTAATTAAATCTTCTGTTACATTACTTTTCCTAAAAGTAATGTACTTTGCCTTTATTTTAAATGTAGCTTTGTCCCAATTTATTCCCAATGAAGAAGCATAAATGTTTAGCGCAGAGAAATGAGTTTGGGTTTACGGTATGTTTGGATTTGAGGTTGAAGTTCACCAAACTCACAGCACAATGTGTTTAAGGACTTTGGCATGTTGCAGCCCAAAAGAGCCTTCTACATAGCCCACAAAGTCGGAAGCAGAGATTTTATGTTCGATATGACTCTAAGCTGTAGCACTTGAGCCTAACTGGGATTGATAGATGGACCTCAATTCCAGATCTTTTTCTCGCCCCAAAGATAAAATCTGCCTGGTTGAGCTTCATGTATAAGCTCTTTGATCACAAAGATGTGACAGTGATACTTGTGCAAAGTCCTGACCCACTTATGGCCTGATCCAGACTCTCTGAATATTTAATCATTAGACTGCCCTCCCAAGTAATGTAAAGAAAAATCATACTGGGTAGCAGCATACAGATGTCCACGTGAAGTTGACTAGTGATGTGGTGAGCTCTGAAAGGAATTGAGGCCCACATCCTCCTAGTCTTGTGTCTGGTGATCTTTCCAGAGCTCATGAACTGGTTGATGTGCTCGTCAGCTTTGGAACAACTTTTTACTATTTCTCTGCAGGCTGTCTTTACTAGAACATGATTGTATATTTTTTAAAAGAAAGTTCAGTCTTGTGCCATGCCCTCACAGGGAAAGTAATCTTGACTGTGGCCTTGACGACTTTCCTACAAACCCTTTCACAATACCTTGCATCGCCTCTGCTTATCAGGCCCAACTAAGTCTTTCTATTTTTTTGGACATAATTGTGGAGCTTGTCCACGCAGTCGCTGTTTTCCTATGTTTGATATTAAAACTAATAATTCCCTGATAATAGAACCTGAGACTAGACATGTCCAACATCTACTTCCACCCTGGAATCAGTAGCTTAGGTTTGCTAGAAAGGGATATACGAGTGAGATGGTCTGTCCTTTCTAATGATTAGTGAGAGTTTTGAACCCCTTCAATGGCCACATCTCCCACTGGTACTCTTTCTTCCGGTGGTTCTTAAGTTTCAACCTGATATGTCAACATATGATAACAGATGTGGCTGTGATGTTATCTCTGAAACTGAAACATAAAGTATCACAGCCAAACACTGAGGCAACCTCATGTTCTCTTGATGCTGTGCACGCAATTCTGATTTAACACAGGGACTTTATAAATGTAATTTTTTTTAAAGCAGCAAGATACACTGCCAAAAGTATTCGCTCACCATCCTTGACTCACATATGAACTTAAGTGACATTCCATTCCTAATCCATAGGGTTCAATATGACGTTGGTCCATCCTTTGCAGACATAGCAGCTTCAGTTCTTCTGGCAACGGTGTCCACAAGGTTTAGGAATGTGTTTATGGGAATTTTTGATCATTCTTCCAGAAGCGCACTTGTGAGGTTACACACTGATGTTGGACCAGAAGGCCTGGCTCTCAGTCCCCGCCCGAATTCATCCCAAAGGTGTTTTATTGAGTTGAGGTCAGGACTCTGTGGAGACCAGTCACGTTCATCCACACCAAACTCTCTCTCCATGTCTTTATGGACGTTGCTTTGTGCACTGGTGCACAGTCATGTTGGAAGAGGAAAGAGCCATCTCCAAACTGTTCCTACAAAGTTGGGAGGATGGAATTGTCCAAAACCTTTTGGTATGCTGAAGCATTCAGAGTTCCTTTCGCTAAGGGGCCAAGCCTAGCTCCTGAAAAACAATTTCACACCACGTTTTCCAAACATTGCCAAACCCAGACTCATCCATCAGATGGAGAAGCACGATTCATCACTCCAGAGAACGCGTCTTCACTGCTCTAGAGTCCACTGGTGGCGTGCTTTACACCACTGCATCCGACGCTTTGCATTGCACTTGGTGATGTACGGCTTGGATGGAAACCCATTCCATGAAGCTCTCTACGCACTGTTCTTCAGCTAATCTGAAGGCCACATGAAGTTTGGAGATCTATAGCGATCAACTCTGCAGAACGTTGGAGACCTCCATGCAGTATGTGTCTCAGCATCCTCTGACCCCGCTGTGTCAGTTTACGTGACCTACCACTTGGTGGCTGAGTTGCTGCCATCCCAATCGTATCCACTTTGTTAAAATACCACTGACAGTTGACTGTGGAACATTTAACAACTGGACTTGTTGCTCAGGTGACATCCTTTCACAATTCCACACTGGAATTCACTGAGCTCCTGAGAACGACCCATTCTTTCACAAATGTTTGTAGAAAGAGTCTGCACGCCTAGGTGCTGGATTGGAACAGCTGATTTAGATTATTTGGACATGTGAGCGAATACTTTTGGCAATATAGTTTATCTCAAATGGACCATGGATATAAAAACTGTAGTTTTAAGGAGTGAATGAGTGATTAGTGACTCTCATTTCATATCAGTGACAGAAAACAAAATAACATCAATTGCATAGGAAGTCACCCCCATTTAAACAGAGTTAGGAGTGTAATCCATCTTTGTTCCTTCCTCCTTCCAGGTGAGAGTGCTGCTGCTGGCAGCGACTCCTTTACACCGCCTGTTTGTCCACACCGGAGGGGACGATGAAAGAGATCGACAGCTGCTGGATGACCTGGGCCTCAGCGAGGTTTGGTCTCACCTCTCTATGCTATATCAGATGTCACCACTTTATTTACTTACTTCCTCTCATATTCATTTCTGTTTAGATTAGACTTGAGTGCATGAATGACTGTTTCTACCGCTCTTTTTTTCTTAAGGATGCAGCACAGCGGCTGACTCTGTTCACAGCTGAGGAGGAGATCTTTGCCTTCCAGAGGACCGTCTCTAGACTGAGGGAGATGCAGACTGAGCAGTATTGGATGGACGGAGATCGCAGTTACAGAAAGAAACACGTGAACGTCTGACATTTGTTGCCATCTGCTGTGACAGTTATCTACCTCCAGACAGAACAGTGCCTTGAAAGCTAACCACACTCCATGAGAAAAAAAGGTTTACAGAGTTTCAGTGTAAGCAGCTCTTTATTCAACAGTAAAGTTATATACACAAAGTGAACCTGTTACAGTAGCTGTCAGCCATTTGGTCTGACAGTCATACTCTGTAAAGTGTGCTCTCTCCCCCTTGTGGACTGTTAATTTGAACAAAAAAAAATATGGACAGCTCTCTAATATGTGTGAACCATGAAGCAAACTAGTGTTCTACAGATAGAAGAGAGGGGACCTATTGTCCCCTACTGTGGGAGCTTGCTGCCCTCTAGTGGATGAATTTGAAATGGTTAGATATTCTCAAGTTGGCTATGTTGTTACGAAACAACTCTGTGACAGAGAGTAATACCACAACTGTTCAAGATGTAGTGTTGTAGATTAAAGATGTTATGCATGATATGACTATATGTATGTAATAACTGGAATTGACATATTCCAGGTCAAGATTTTTAACCAAGTAGAACTGGTTTTAGTTTTGACCAACTTTACCAACAACAGTTTCTATTCCTTGCTCCTTTTCTTTTTTGTTACAATTGCAAAGGGAAATATGCTTCCATTTATTACATGCATTGCTGAACACAAATTCAAGCTGCAGTTCCTTAATGAAGTCATGATGTTGGGTTGGGTATGTAGGTAATCAAATTTTTTTTTTTTTTATGTATTCTGAAATGGCTGTGGGAAGGTGTGGGCGCTGGAAAAACACTTGAGATGCAACAAGCACTTGTTTATTTTACGTGCAAAAGGTGATAAAAAGAAACTAAAATGTTCATTTTTTTACACTTTTTTTTGCCTTTTTTATTTTTGAGTTAAAGCATTTGGAATGGATGTATCATTTATTTACATTTAAATTCTGTTTTATGTTAAGAGATGCTTATTTCTTAAATGCAACAAGAAAACCTAAGTTAATGATAGACATGCAGTCATTTATTTGACAAATCTGAAAAGGTATCATTTCTGTAGCACAGCATTTTATTATTGTTTCTCTCCAATATGATATGAACAAAATATTACCTTTTTGTTCCAGATGGCCCCAGCAATAAATGTGCAATACTTGTTAAAGTATAATGAATTGTCTCTCTTGTTCTTCCGCTATGTTTTTGTCACAATTACTGGGCAGTTCTGGTTTGTAGTTTTAGCCCATAGGTGGCAGCAGAAATCAACCAATTGCCGAAAGTTTATTATTGTCCATCTAAGGATGAGGTCATCCTAGTGCACCACTCCAGCCTGGACCAGCCCGCTTTGATAACGACTGCAATATCTGAACCAAGAGCGTTATATAAGATACTGTATTTTTTAAAAATAGGCCAACTTGACAGTGTCATGGAACAAGTACAGACATGCCAAAGTAATGTTTGTTATCTAATTGTTATCCAATTAGATTCAAGGGACACTGCAGGTGTAAGTGGATGTGTCTAGGAAACATGCACATTATATGTAGGCCTACCGCTTACTGGGGCTTGATTTACCACCACCAGAACTGTAAAGAATATCAAAATCTATGCCGCTGATTATAGCATGCATGAGGACATGCTGAAGTTGTTCACTCTGGTTTTATGATTTGTTAGCTGTTCTAAAGACAGACCACATGATGACATGAAATTGATAACTTTTTTGTTTTTTTCTAACAACAAAGTGCATTCAAAAGTACAACATATCAGAAAGGTTTGCTCACTGCCCGAATGCATCCATGAACCTGCCACACTAAAATGCTTTGAGTATATAGTGCCTCTCCTCAGGTTGGATGTAACAAAGGTTCAGGTGGATATAGAGAAAACATTTATCTGAGTGTGATACAGCTGGCCTTTGTAGATGAAGGTTTTCTGAACAGTGACACAATCCAACAGACGCCCTGTCCTCATGCTGTACAACAGAGTTAACTCTGCAGGAGCCAAACTGCAGCATCAGGTATTCTCTTTGAAGTGCAGGGAACAAAAACCATCACACAATGCGTGCATGAGTGGAGCGACTGTCACCCACAATCCTGTGCAGTAGATATATGACTTTGAGCTGCACCAATATGCCTGGCTTAATGTGTGTCACAGAGAAACGGTAGCCTGCATCCGTGTTCGAGGGCCGTCTGAAATTACCAACTATTAAAGTGTTGCCGTTTAATTAATTCAATCAATGAACAACGGTGGAAGCAACGTTACCCACAGAAATGTTGCATACAGTTACAGTCAAAAATTAAAAAAAAAAAATCCACGTGGAACTACTGAAGTGCTCTTTGTCAGGATCAGTCGTGAAGACGCATTCCTGCACAGAAACGGCGAGCGCGCGCATCACGCACGGCAGGCGCGCCCCCGATGAAACAAAGAAGACGTTCCCGACGCAGTTTCGATTGAGTCAAACGAGGAGATGATGCAGGAGGAGGAGGAGGGCAGGGGAGGTCCGCATGATCACTCAGCCATCCAGTATTTCTCCTCCTTATCTCTGGCCAATGATCTTGGTGACGTAATCGTGGGCTCCGCGAAGGGGGCGTGGTTACACGAATGATTGATAAGGTTCGATTATTAAAGGCACAGTCATTTAGGTTAAGCGAGACTTTCGTTTTAAATAACTGAGTGAACATTCATTGCATATTTATCAGAGATGGTAACTTGAAGACCCAAAAAAGTATTGATGGAGAAGAAGAAAGTGCCTTGAACGGTGTCAGAGAAGCTACTTAATCTTTACGCCTATAGAAAAAAATAGCAAAAAAGTTTCTAAGTTCTGCTTTAAGTGATCACTCAGTCCTGCATATTTTCTAAATTTTCTGTTAAAATCTGTTCTTCTACCTGTTACATCTGTTATGCCAGCACCCACAGTGGTCTCCAAGTAAATTAGCTATATTGGACCAGCTCATTTCCACTTTAGGAGTAGGCTACTTTTCCCTGTGAATTGTTCTTTTTCTTCTTTTTTATTTATTTATTTGCTGTTGTTTTTGCTACTATGTCCTCGTCCGTGCCCACCACCAACATGTCAGGACGTGTCCCGTGTCCCCAGCCTTCCTCTGCTCGTCCTGCAGCCGTGCAGTGTCTCTTTAAAAGGCGATCCCATGCTGAGGATCCAGGGGGCTGGTCCTTGATCGACTTGCATGCGTTTGTGCATGCGTGCATGCGTGTGCGCGTGTGCGAGGGAGCGAGTGTGTGTGTGTGTGTCTGTCACTGTGGGGAGAGCAAATCAAGATACAGTAGTAACATAGAGTGAGGTGGCAGTCTTATTCCACATCGACTTGATCCTGCACGTATCTGATCTGTCTCTCCGGAGCACAGCAGAGAAGTGAGAGAGAAAAGAGTCAAGATGGCATCTGGACGTGGCTGTGGACAATCCGGGATCTAGTCCCTTTAGATCCTTTTTTTTTTTTTTTAATTTTTTTTTGTATCACCACGGAGCGTAAGACACACAGTACAAGGTAATGTACGGAAAGTACTCTGGGGGGTTACTACTCTGAGATCATTTATTCGCTCTCCCCAACCACTGATCACCAGTAGGTGGATTCAGATCGTTGCACCAGGACAGGGTTTTGTGTAGAGCTCCCACTGATGAACCGCAGCGTTTGGCTCTAAATGAAATGAAGCTCTGGGAAGGTTGTGGCTTGTTTTAGATCCACTCAAAGAGGTGATTTTGGTGACATTTTGTTGGCAGGTGCTAAACTCACTCTAACCAAGTGCTCTGGGTTTGTTTGTTCTTTATTTGTGTCCTCAACAGGCGTCAATAACTTAAGTTTCTCTCGACCCTGTTGGGACCTCGCTGGTGCTCAATAGTAACAAAGGACGGGAGCGCGCATTCATGGGACGCGACTTTGACAGCTCTTCATTTCTCGTCTTATAACTTTATCAGCAGTCAGCAGGAGCCAGATCGCGTGCGGAGCTGGAGATAATGGCCGAGGCTCCGCTTCCCGATACACTACCGGACTTGGACGTGGCCATCGACCCGGACTTTGAGCCCCAAAAGCGGCCCAGGTCTTGCACCTGGCCGCTGCCACGACCAGACTCAAGCGCGGTGAAACCGGAGAGCAACGACACCGATATAATACCAGAAGAGGAGGACGACGAGGAGGACAATGCCACCCCCGCGGTCATCGGTGTCAATGGCTCTGGTGTGGCAGCAGAGGACCAGAACAGCAACAGCCCCATGGCCGATGGTGCGCTCCCTTCCCCCGGACAAGAGAGCGGAGGCTCCCCGCTCTCCACGCACTCCCCACCGGCTACCTCCGGCGCTCTGACTCCCAGCAGCCTGACTGCAGCGCAGACACCGAGGAAACCATCATCTCGCCGCAACGCCTGGGGGAATCTCTCCTACGCCGACCTGATAACCAAAGCCATCGAGAGCTCACCGGAAAAGAGACTGACATTGTCCCAGATTTATGACTGGATGGTGAGATCCATCCCCTACTTCAAAGACAAAGGCGACAGCAACAGCTCTGCAGGATGGAAGGTAAGAGTCGCTCAAGCACCCACCAGACCCCCTCCTTCCTCCATCAAAACAAAAACAAAAAGCATGTGGCTTGTAAACACACTGGAGTAAACACACACACACTCACAGAAACACTATCATGCCAGCCCTCTCCAGTTTTTACTCAAGTCTGTTGGAAAGTCTGGCACGCATTATAAATTAGCTCATTATCATACTAATGGAAATAACAGAGCAGCCAGAAATCAGGAAAAAAAATTTAATCAGGGTGTCATGTGAGATCATTACTGCCTTGAAGTAGTGGGGTTTTGATAACCTTTAGGTAATTATGTCATTTCAGCAAAACAGTACTTGATTCATATAAATCACGATATTTAATACAAATGAAAGGGTTCATCCAAAGTGCATCAGATGTGTTTTGTAATCGTTTATCAGACATTTCTAATGTATGATATTACCCAGGGGGCCTAGAACTGGAGCAAACAGATATCGTAACCGGTTTGTCTGGAAACCCAGTGCCCTATTTTGAGTGATGCAATCCAGTTTAAGACGCTTGCAGACTGATACAGTTACATAAGACATCTTCATGTCCAGCAGCTAATGAGAAAAAGGTTTAATATTATCATTGTGTGGAAACATGTGAACTGTGTGAAGACCCTTCCATAATTTGTTACATCAACTATGAAATGTCATTGTGGTCTCAACATTTTTGTCGAAGAGATTGTAATAACAATATTGCTATATTGTTTCACAAAAAAAAAAGAAAGAAAAAGCTGCACTTGTTTGTTATGTAAATAGGGAGCTGCCAGTCTGTTTGGTCAGGTAGGCACCTGCCAAGATTGCTGATCATGCCATGAGGGAATTACATAACTACTGGGTGGCTCTGAGTTTGGACGAGGCATTAAGGGTTAAGACTCTTTTCAAGTTGTCAATCTGGTCAGCTAAAAGATATATGGGACCTGTGGGAAAGAAAAAAAAAAAGTAGAAGGCGGGTGTAAAAGGGCAGAGAGCATAGATTAACACCCATCAAAAAGCTGAAAGTCTGGTCCCATGAGATGTGGGGCCTCTCGACCACATTTTGTCAGGGTTCCTCAAACTTTGTTATGTGATATGCTCCAACCAAGAGCAGAGATGTTTGTGTGTCTCTCCAAGTCAAGGCCAGGTTCACCGTCACCATGCAGGCTTGTTACTCCAGGAATTTTGGGCATGAGGGCCAGCCTGTCAGTGGTCTAGTGTTACACATGGTCTGTCTGTAAATCTGTAAATCATAGCCTCTGCCCTCTTCTGAGGTGCTCTTTTTAGGACATACTCTTTCTAACACAGAGGTGTGTGTTGAGTTTAAATCCTGAATCTTCAGTATGATACTTGCACACCTTCTGAGCTTGAAGGCCAGTTCACATCACACAAGCGCAGTTAAGTTTTAGTTAAAAAAAAAAAAGAAGAAAGAAAGAAAAGCTCATGCAGAATTTCAGATCTGTATGGTGGCTATGTAAGAGCTCCATTTGCACTACATGTCACTTTTGGAGACTAAAGTTTTGCTCCTACACAGAGCTGAAATTGAAAACCTAGAGTTTCATGCTGCCAGGGCACCTTTGTTGAGGAGATTTGCTGAACAAATCCTGGTAATCCTCCTGGGTCTGTCCTGCAGGTTCCCAACTACGTCATTCTACTTCATATCTTTGTCAGTTAACCAGCAGCTCTGCTAAAAGTAGGTTAAGACAGTCAATGATAACACTTTTGTCACCTCTTTAACTATGGGAGGCAATTGGATATGCTTGAAATAGAAATGTACTGTTTGCTCATTCACCTGTTCTTACACAATGTGTGTTGCACAGATTCATAGTTAATAGTGTATGTCCTCTTTGCTAAATTTGCTGTTCCTCTTAAATGTTAGTTTGAAATTGTTTCTGTGTGGTCGCTCGCCTTTCAACAGGTGAGAGTTCTTTTGTCAGGCGATTTACATATTTCATTTGTACACATCAAAGAACACTTAAAAGGCCACAATCTGCTTCAGACTTTCTTTGTGATGTAAGTTCTGAAATATGTTTATCCTGAGACGCAGAAGTCAACAGATTAAGAATTTTGACAAAATAAGATAATTGACCATTATTTGAGGAGGAAGAGGGTTATGAACTGCAACATGTCGAGTAAAAGGCCGCACATCAAAATAGCATGCAGCACTTTTGTGTCATGCACCTGTCTGTATTTGCGTGCAAGTGTGCGGACGGGTAGGCTACATGTCTCCATGCTTCCCTGACAGCAGTGAACTTTAGACTTTGGTGTTACTTAATCCTACTGTAACAGGCTCCCAGTAGCCACTCATCACAGGCCAAGACCTACTTATGTCACATTGTCATTTAAGGTGAAGAGATTTCAACGGCAGCACATAGCCAACCATGGTACATAAAGTTCTGACTGTGTTTTCTTTTAACCTGCCATACAATGTACACTGGTACATAACCTGCACAGACATGCACAGACACACCACTTATTGTGCATTTGTCTGGTCATGTTCAGTCTTATCACCAGGGTTCATGATTGTGAGTCTCTTTAGGGGTCTTGAACTAGCTTTACGTGTTACAATTTATCCTTCTAGATCAGGGAAATTCTTTTAAGATCCCTCAGGCTGCAACAACTGATTATATTTGTCAGCACGAGCACATTTTTGGTACATACTGTACATACATCATTTTAAAAGCCCTCGGGTAATTAATGCACTTTGAATTGAAGGGGATACGTTAAGCATACAGTTTCTGCGCTGATTTGTCACTTCACAACAGCAACGAAAAAAACAAAACGCACTCTTTGATGGAAAAAGAGTGACTACCAGACGCAAACAGATACAATCAACCAACCTACTTGTTGCATATTTTACCCCTTCTGAGTGCGTCTCGCGGCATGTGACAAACAACTCTTTAAACGCCTTTGAGAAGATCATCATTCTCATCGCATGCCATGCTAAAGTGTTAATTTACTTGGTGCAGAACGTATTTTCAGTTTTATGTCGAAAAATAAAGAGTCAATGCCAAATATTTGTTTTTGAGCGTATTCATGTCGTAACATCTCGGTGTGAACCATACTCACTGGAACTCAAGCATAAAACTCACTGCCTATTGACTAGCTTTTAACACTGCTATAATTCTGAAGAGAGTGCCAGAAAAGATTAGCTGGAGGACAGAAAAGATTAGAAGGGTTTGGTCTGTGTGAGTTTGCAGATGTGTGTGTCCTGAGCGTGATCAGAAATCCTCTCAGATAGATCTGGTAGAAGGACATAAGAGGAGGAGAAGAAGGGAAGGTTGGAGGCAAGGGAAGTAAATGAATAAGCTTTGCTATAAATTCATGTATTACACCCACCTTCTGGCCATGACTCCCGATGGAGAGATTTCACGGTGTGAAAGGCTAAAGGGAGCAATGGGATATATGATCCCACCTGCTCCAGACATTTAAAAAAAAAACAAAAAAAAAACGACGACTTCAGGTTATGGGCCAGTTCAGTTTCCAATCCATGAGTATTTTTGAGCAGGAGATAAATGACTGAGGAGCTGGGGCTCTATTTAGATTTACACCTAAAAAGACCTGAACAGTGTGATTGCTGATCATGTCGTCCTGATAATAGATTTCCCTTACCATAACTAGCTTTGGGGAGCCAGTTGCAGAGGTGACTGACAGTAACATGTGGCTCACTGTTTATTTTGAAGGTGTAGGCTGGAGTTGGAAGTCACAGCTCAAACGTGCTGCTTTCATGAAACAGCTGCAAGCAACAGTCTGAGAAGTACATCAGATGGCAAGGGAGCACTTGTGTGATAAATGTAGGCAGAATATATGAATGAATCTGTAAGCTGCCTTTTGCATTCATTGTGCTTATTTACAAATGAAAAAAAGTTTTATTGCATTTTTTTTTCTTTATTTATATTTCCACGTTGAAGCAGGAAAATGACATCCGAACTGCCACATTCTTATTTTTGTGTTTTGGAACATTATTAATCAGTGCATAGAAACATTAGCCAACCTAGTGTACCTCACTAATTATTATCTTCTTGTCACATATCTCACTACTCTTTCACTACTACCTTAAAAGGTACTTTGCAGTGTATTGTGAGTCTTTTGTATATCAGGGATGTCTTTCTGCCTTCTTCTAAAAATCACTGTTTAAGCTGGACAACAACAAAAAAAAAAGAGAGAGAAAAGCATGGCTTTCTCACAATCTTTTTTGCACCCTCGCTGCACATGCCACCCACTGCGCAATCTGTTCTCCTCAAACACACTTCTCAGTTGTTCAGCGCTCTTGGGATGAAGTCGGACCACTATATTAATTTTTAAGAGCCTGTCCTGGGCTAAAGGCTAATGCTTTCAGTCCGTCTGTCTCCCCTTCATTTTCACCCCAATCCCTTTTCTCACTCCCTCGGACCATCTCTCATTATCTTCCTGCCGGTTCCCTCATTTCCATCGATGTAAAACAACATTATGCTATTCTGAAGCACAAATCTGTGATGAGCGCTAATGAACTGAGGTGTACAGTTTTCTTTTCATTCCAAGAGAAAGAAAACTAGTGACTATCTCTCTATTCCAAACTAGCCCCAGTCACAGGATTTATATTCTCCATCTCATGTGGTTCTGCATTCTGAAGCAAAAAAGGAAAAAAAGAAACTGGCTGCCTGCACATGCCCAGTCCTTGATAACATCGTAAATGCCAACACTTGTGTCTGACACAGTGATTGCATGTTAAAGACGGGAGGGGCTGGCCTTAAAGTGGAATTCTGTCTAAATCCTACAGAACTAAACTAGTATATATATGTATATATGACCACCAAGAGATTTAATGCCATAAAACGCACAATATGTCCTTTGAATTTTAAAAGAAAAGTCAGAATTAAGCAAACTGAATTGAGTAGGATCCTTGTTCCATATACACAGATCTTTGAAAATTTCTGAACCCTGTTTATATCTCGACCATGCTGTCAACTATTAAACACAAGTTTCAGATAAAACATAAAAAGATTAGCTTAAAAAAATGCGGTTACACAATTGATACAAACATATTACTGTATGGTTATGTTAAACTTTAGTATTTATTTACAGAGAGAAATGATCCAGTGCCGCATGTCCGTGTATGAACCTCTAGGATTAGCAGTTCATTTGAAGGTAGAATTGGAGCCAGGTGTTTTCAGTCAGTAATATTACAACCAGGTGTGGGTGGGGGGGCCCTGTTTTATTTTAGGATCTATTAAAGCGTTATCGTCATAAAATGCAATTTTAGAAACACATCATAGTACGAGCAAAGGATTTCCCAAGACAATGGCGTGAAAAAGAAATAAATAAAAGTTGCTCGTCAGGCAGGAAAGCTTTACAAAACCATCGCTGAAGAGTTTGAACTCCTCCAAATAGGTCGGAAATTCAACACTGTTATTATTCTCCCCAGGAGTGCTCCACCAGCAAAGATCACTCCAACAGCAAAGTGTTTTTGAGTTCGCAGGTCACAAAGGAACACAGGGTAACGTCTAAGCAACCTCAGTCACTTTGTTTAATGTTAATGGGGATGTTTGTGAGTCCACCATCAGGGGAACGCTCAGCAGCAGTGGTGCATGTGGCAGGGCTGTGGAGAGAGTCATCAGGGCGTCCGTCAGTCTGAAGAGGGTGAAGCGTCTTGCATGACGACGCTCATGCAGGCGCACATTTTTTTTTTCTACCAGTGAAAAGTTAACGAAGAATAGAGTGAATATATCTGTCTTAATCTAATAGAATTATTGCAGATAAACTTGAAGTGAGCTGAAGTTGTTACATTCAGAGGAACAACAGTAAAATTCCTCTAAGATGATGTGCATCAACAGGGTCGCAGCTCAATATGCTCACTCCACACAGATATTTCTTATTGGACCATTTTCCTCTATGAATAAATTACTAAATAAATCATTTGTCTTTTTTTTTTCTTTGCTGTTGGAAGGCTAGGGATGTAAATTATTATCTTTTAGCTAAATCTGGCATATTTACAAAATGTCATGAATTTGTACCTTTTGTTCATTAATATGCACTGTCCTTGCCAAATAGATACAATTAAATTGAACTTCAGCAACAACAACAACAACAAAAAAGGGCTTTCCTTTCCTTTAGTCTTACTAACCGCACATGATGATCAGCTCTGTTCAGCAAACATGACATTTCTGCTGGTGCCCCACAGCTTTTCTTTCACACAAGTGAATTGAAACGATTACGACAATTATGAAGACATGAATATGATTTTCTCAAACTTCAGAATTAAGTGTAAAATATTTTCAAGTAATGCTCCAGTATAATCCTACTTTTCTGCGGGGAGAACATCGTGATATGCACTTTATGGCCAGTGGTAGGCGTATCAGGCTACATTGATGCTTCGGTTTTTCCGGAGCCAGTTTGTTAACGTATGAAAGATGAGCGTTTCCATGATGTTTCCCCGTTAAGATGCTCTTAGACGTATGAAAATAGAGCTCGAGGAATGATGGTGCCTCAGTATCAGTTCAGAATGAGTTTCTGCTGCTGGTGTCGAAGCACCATCGTACCACAGGACATTTGCTCAGCACTTTATGCAACATCAGATTACAATGATCATCTCTAACAGTTGGTGCACGAAGCTGCTGTTCCAGCCAGATAACCAAACCGAAGTGCACGGTCGGCTGTAGTAGCAAAAAATTATTAGGGCCAGGCAAATTCACACGAAAAGATTCACAAAAATAATGAACAAGAACATTTAACGTGTGGTCCAAACGAACACCATCTAGCTGTTGGAGCTGTGGTTTGTTCGGTGGTCAGGGACTAGGTTTACATATCCTGTTGTTTCCTTGAAAGCATGTCATTTCATCCCTGACTGCTTCAGACTTGTTCAACCTCTGGCCTTCCTAGAGACAGTTAAAAAAGAATCTCCTTTTTCTTTTGAGTAACTTCAATAAACCGCAAAGAGCAAAACAAAAAAAAATCTAGTTTTACTGAAGTCTCATTGTGGACCCTTTGCTCTTAGACACACTGTCTGTCTGGCTGTGTAAAAAGAAAATAAAACTTGTAGGAAACTAGCAATTACACGTCTCCCCCTCAGACCTATTTGCACAGTCTAAATAATCTAACCAGATGCTGTTTTGAGCTACATGGTTTAATTTATAGATGCAAGAGTGGCATGAGTAGTACAGCAGATTTCCTAAAATGTACTGCTTCTTTAAGTAATGCATGAGTACACCCTCTTCTCTGTGCCATTACCAAGATTTATGAGTACATACAGTGAACAAATGAAAGATTTTTTTTTTTCTGCCCCTCGAGAGGAAATACATACACATGCATACTTGTTTCATCGTAGGGTGAGGGGCGGGTAAATTATACATCTAAGTAGCAACTGATTAGTTGTCGGTCAGGTTGGGGGCGCAGACATGCAGTTTGGGTGACAGCCGATAACAGAGTGACAAGAGATGCACATCCACCTACACACACTCAAACGTATGCAGCTCGTATGTGCCTCCCAGACTTGCCTCTCTTCTCCGTTTCCCTGATAACCACATTGCTGATGTGGGCCTCTTGCTCCCTTGTAGTTGACCGTGACCTAGCTGTATTTTTGTACGTGGAGACTCGTTCATACATTTTTCAAGAAGAGACTTCACAACGAAAGGCTTCACACACGACACTTCGCAAGACGTGTTGTGCGCGTTTCGGGGGCAGTTGTGGAGCAGTTATAGCTCAGAAGGCTCCAAAACTCTGTCAACAGTCATCTGCCTGTGGCTTATTTAAAGTCACGTCTGGATTCAGCTCACCAATGTGACTCTTGGCTTTAAAACTTTAATTTGTTTTCTTCTTAGCCTGTCTGTTTGAATTACACCACTCCAGCGATCTGGCATCACTGGGTCTGCGAGGGACAGGCTGAGCTACTGTTCCTGATTAACATTTAATAGACTACAATTAAAGCTTTCTGTATCAGAAGAACGAAGTAGAGGAAGAAGAAGTGAGAACTGATAGAGTAAGAAAATGCGATGCTGACATGAAATAAAACTCACTCTAACAAGCTTTCCTGTGATGCTGTCATTCGTTTTTAGAGCCGAGAATATCTTCTTTCCCTTCACTGTTCACCCTCCCACACGTGCCCATCCCCCACCCTAACCTTCCTACAGCCTAACGCTCATCATATTTTTACCCCCAACCCACCTCTTTTTCCTACCCCACACCCCTCAGCCCCCCAATCCCCCAACCCCCACCGCGCTATCACCGAGCCACCCCCACCATCAACCCCCAAAACTCATCCACAACCCCCACGTAAATTAATGACGAAAAAGGGGTACCTTTCGCGTCAATCTGCGAGGCACGGGGGTGTTGCCCAAGCGTCAATATATGACGGTAAGGGAGTGAGTGTGTTGACTGAGCACAAGACACACAAAATAACCTGACAAGGGGAGGATTTGGGAATTTAGTAAGACAGCAGAATCAATAATCGCACATCATACATAGAAACATGGAAGATCCTGCTTGGAAATAGGGAAAAACTTCAATTTTGTGTTTGCCATCTATATGAAATCAGGTCTCGTTAACTCGTAGGTGAGCCAGTGTGACCAGTTTGGGTCCTTAGTTTAAACATAATTCTCTCCATCGTGTATATATTATAAATGATATCAAGGCACTCTTTTTTTTCTTTCTGAAGCCATTTTTCTGGTTGCATCATACAAACGCTACCCTCAAAATATATTTGTCTGGCTTTTTTTTTAATTTTTTTCTTTCATTATTGGGGACTGGTGTGAGAGCACGTGTTTTTAGTTTTCTCACTGAAGAGCAACGATACAACAGAAAAAGTTGCTAGTTGTTTTTTGATAAAAGAATCCCTCAAGGGCTCTGGATGCTAAATATAACGATAAAGTTGGCAGCACTTAGCTACGACCTTATATCTCCTTTTAAGATAGCTTGAAGAGTGTTTTTCAAAGACTTGTTTTCACCTTCTGAAGCAGAAACTCCAGTTTAGATCATGTAATTTTATCCAGGAGCTGGTTCAGCTCCATGACAGGACATAGGGGAGATCTGTAACAGCAAAGCCTGAATAAGACTATTCTGTCAATGGAAACACAAGATGAAGTTGCACTTCAACAAGTCAAGTAACAAGTAACAAGTCAGAAAGCTGAATCTAAGAATGCGTCATGTCGAGATGGAAAACAGAATGTTTGTTTTTTGTCGAGACATGAAATGAGAAAAGAAGTGAAACAGGAAGATTAAAAAGAAGGTGGGGGATGGGGGGCAGTGGGAAGATATGAACAGCATTTGTGTCCTTACTGCAGAGGTTATCGTCCGATGCACAGAGATTATCGGCTGTGGAGTTGGATGACATGCTGGAGAGGGAAAGAGGAACACAGAGTTACGATCAGCTGGAGGGAGAGATCAGCATTTCCTCTGCTCAGCAACAAAGCGAAATCCTCAGAGCTTCCATGCTGTCTGACTTTCTGCCTCTCTGATAAATGGAATGAGTAACTTAACAAAGCAGCTTGTTTAACTGTGTTCAGCAGGTCTAAACTGCTATCAACTTTTATTCATTTTTTTATTTTTTGCAAACACCTGACATGTGCAGTTGATGCCTGTCAGTTACACATGTGATAGAAGAGTAAAGATCAGTATCAGCAATGACCCACAACCTGCAAACCTTAAAAGTGTAACCTGGACTGCAGCACCTCATTAACCCTTTGATGCACCTGAGCACATTTTTGTGTTTTTGGTTATTCATTTATAGCATATTTTATCCTTTTTTTAGGCATATAATTGATGATAGATGCAAAGTTGTGCATGTTTGAATGTATTTTTCATTTTTAGACTGTTGTAAACAATTGGACTAAAATACTAAAAATCCTACATGCAGAACTGTGCACATTGAAATCCATTCAAATCACTGTTTTGATCCATTTGATCGTTTTTTTGGTTTGTATGATTAGGATTGATGCTGCTTTTCTTTCACATATAGCCTAATAATAAGACCATAGATATAGTACTGATAATATCAATCCTTGTGTTTGTCAGACCATAAAACATCGCATCGTGACAAAAACTTAAGCAATTTAAGGGTTAAAGATTTTGAAAATTCCTAAATTTTTTAACCTAACTTTTTTGAGGATGCACCTAAGGGTTAAAGATTTCAAATAAAAAAAATCTGAAAGCACTGACAGGAAAAAAAAAACACCTAAAGTTCCCTGTGAATGGGAGTATTTCTGCATCTGTGCAGGCGTCAGTCGTACTATTTAGAAAAATGAGCTTCTGTTTTTTCTTTCTTCTTCTTCAAATGAGTATCCTCCTCTGGAGTCTTTTATGTTGAAACCAGGAAGTTCACAGCAGGAGAAACAACAAAGGAAGAAAGCAAACTCTTCAGCTTTCAGGCGATCACAAACTATTTTTTTCCAGCAGAATCATTCGTACTATCGCACGTTTGTCTAATTTGTTTAACAAATGTTCTCACGAGTTATGTAACTTCCTCAAACTCTGAGTGAAATTCAGTTGTAATCAAACAACTCAGTGACTTGTCAATGAAATTAGTTTCAAATCATGATTTAAGCCCACATTTGAATAATAGCTTCTATTCAAACTGATTAATTCTTATTAAAAAGTGTGCATACGTGTTTACCTTGTGGGTTCCTGGTATCCGAGGACCTGATGGCTCATACACGGTTAAATCCATGTAACGTGTGCTTGTGGCTTAGAGTTAATGCAGTGATCTAAAGGTTTAAAAATGTACAGAACAATACAGGTATAATGTGTCTGAAGCCTTTTTTTTCTTAGTTGTAATAATGCTGTATCATCCTCATCCATCATAGCTCATGACTTAGTACACACCCACTCTGGCACACACACACACACACACACACACATGCGCGCGTGCCGGGCATTTCTGAAGAATGAACACAAACACTGTTTGCCCTTTAGACTGGATCGTTGTCACTGAACCAGTTCGCCAGCATTGTTTTTTGTTTTTTTTTCCACATTCATGTCCTTCAATGATCAGATCAGAACATACTGCTCTTTCATGTGCAGCACATAACTTTGCAGTCTCACACAGACAAATTAACAAAAACATTCCCCCAGAAATCACAGAAATGTCTAAAATTCAGACTTTTCAGTCAAACTGAATTTGGAAGACATTTTATATCATGTAATGATTTCACAAATATCCCAGTGACGACATCTGATGACAGGTACAACATATTGGTAGGTGTTTGTGTGTGTGTGTATTAAAGCCACATACTATTTCTAATGTAAAATTAGAATAAAGTCAAATTAGGTTATCTGGCATATTTCTGCTATATATTTCCTGTCTCTCCTGTTATTCATTCACATCGTATCCTTTCAGCCACATCGCAGCAGAGCTGACATCTTACCTGGCCAGCTCTCTCAGACAGTTCAGCTGTCAGCCTCTGCTCCATGTATCCCAAACATAGATCGCTGTCCAATTTGACAAATAAGCGTAAAACTGTCAGATAAATTCCTGCCCGCCCTTTCAGTCGGCATTTTCCAAGTTTGTCAAAAATATGAAAATATCCATGAGTGGACACATTTCCACTAACGACACAAATCTGAGAGATAGAAATGATAACAGAAACACTTTTTCTGTTCTGCTATCACAAGCTTGGTGTCTTCTCTCACTTCTTTTTCCTCTCTCTCTCTCTCTTCCCTCTCTCTCTCTCGCTTTCTCTCAGGTTTGCCACACCCACCCCACCACCCCACCACTCTTTCCTGGTCATACTTGTCACCTTTGCAAAGCCTGCCGTCAGCCAGTATTGTCTTTGCTGTATGAGCTGTGTGTGTGAGAGAGAGATATAAAGAGAGAGAGAGTTTTCAAAGAGCTGTAATTGTTTATTTGACAGAACTAGATGCAGTAACATAGATTGAAAACCCCAGAGCTCCTGCTCACATTAATCAAATGTGTATATAGATGGGTTAAAAGGATTTTACCCTCTGTTTGTTTCCCACCTAAGTTTTTTTCATACGCAAGAAACTATAAGAACAACGTACTCTGATGTAGAGAGAGGAAAATGAGAAGAAGTGCAGAAAACGATAGAAAAGACTGCTCAGCTGAAATGATCTCATATGCTTTAAAAATTGCAAAGAAAACCTGAAAGACCTGGAAGAAAATGCAAAACTACCATCTGAATGGATGGAAGAAGACTCAGACAATGATCATCTCCAGGGTGATCAAATAAGATATAAAGTTATCTGTGAGTTCTGGAACAATGAGACGACGTCGTACAACATAAAGCCAAGATATCAGCAAGAAGCCTGATTGTTGAAAAACCCGCATGTGCTGAATAAGTTAGTTTAGCATTGAACATACTCACTGATCTAAAGACAAATGGAGAAACAATTTGTGGACTGATGGAAGCTAGATTGCCAGAGGATCTCCAAACACTTAATTGAAGCCCCAGTACACTGAAGACAGTGAAGCATGGTGGAGCAAGCATCATGATATGGGGATGTCGCTCCTTCTATGATGTCGGGACTAAACAGGGGTCAAAAATGCTTGAAGAGGTCATGTTGCTTCGTGCTGAAGAGGAAATGATCTTGAAATTGGTGTTTCAAAGAGACAACGACCCCAGAACAGCTTTTTCTATCCAGCAGACCGACCAGATTCATGTTATGGGGAGGCCAGCCCAGTCCCAGCTCCAGCCATTTATAGGAAAGCTAAATGTTTAAGCCTGATATCTCAGTTTGTACAGTAAACCTTTTGGAGCAGTCAATACTCCTTTTTCTTCACCTTCTGTAAAATAAACAAAAACGAATTAGAATTTTATTTCATTTATTTCATCCAATTTATGACAGAAAGTACAGTGTTCCCAATGCATCTACATGCATGGAAAAAAAAAGTTATAATATGGATTTTACTCACAGCAGCGTTGGGTGATAATCTTTGATCCAGTGTTTGTGGGTTTGTTCTTACATATGCTGTCCATTAATAAGGATTTCCAGCTCACCATTTCATTTACCATTTCAACTGTTTCAGCAGTCAGTATTCAGTTGCTATAGTTACCAAAGGTGCCTACTTTTCAAAAGCCGGTTTATAAGTGATTTCTTTTTAACCTTCAGTTGTTTATTTGTTCAATGCTTTCAGTCCAGACTGCAAAAATACATTAAACTGCATAATTTTCAATTAGAAAGTGGAAAAACTGGGGCATTCTAAAGCTTTTTACCAGTCGTGTACATGCTCACATTCATACCCAAAGTTGACTGAGAATCATGTTGGATGAAGCTGGAGCACCTGAAGACAACCCACACAGATACAAGCGAATGTGCAGACTTCACAGCACGTAGAAGGGTCGAAAGAGTTTTACTTAAAATGTGACATTGTTAGTTGGATTTCTTTCTTTTTTTTCTTTATTTTTTGGACCGATATGGCATTTTACTTCAGATGTTGGATAAGTCATGAGGAAAGTGAGAGGGATACTGTGATGAGCTGATAAACGTTTAAACTTTAATACTCGTGTCAAGTTAGATGGAAATGTGCAACATCTTTACCAAAATGCAACTTCTACTGCCAGGGGATTCCCCCCTTTTCATGAGTGACAGCTTACACCGTATCACTGTGGAAACCCTGCAGCTGGAGCTGGTTTACACATGCCAGAAAGTGTGTGTGTGTGTGTGTGTGTGTGTGTGTGCACATGTGGGTGCATGGATCCATGCCTTTTTGTGTGTGCATGTGTGTGAAAGAGCGTCCAGCGCGGCCCTGGTAATGCTGAGACACCCGGTGAGCGGCTGGGTTTATTTTTGGGTCAGTGACAGTGTGTCAATGGCCGCAGATGCGTCGGAAAGGAAGGCTCTGAGATACAAGCAAACCCTGGTCAGTGTCCCTCTCTTTCCTTTTTTCTTTTCCTCCCTCTGTCTTTCTCCATCCGTATCCGTACGTCGACCTCTACCTGTCTCATTTATGTCTTGCTGACCACATTTCCTATGCTGGAATCACTTTTCAGTCATGACGCACCTGTACTGGCAATGCAGACTACACTTGCATGGATGGTGTCTGTCTAACCTAAAGAGTGTGTGCTGGACAAGGGAGCCTTTACTGCATGCATGTGTGCATGTAGGCACGGTGAAGATGGATTATCTAATGTACAACAACAGACACTTTCACATAGTCAAGCGACAGGTGCTGAGACACTTTGCACTTCCTTCACCCCTGATCTTGGCATGCTCACGCACACGTGCACACGCACATGACATATTTTGACAGTGTCTTGCTGTTTTGCACTTTCACTTGTGCCACCTGTTTGGTAGAGTCTTTTACTTAAGCCCTTTTTGGATTGAACACATGTAGGACATAAGTGTCAGAGTTTTCCTGCATGTGTGTGTGTGTGTGTGTGTGTGTGTGTGTGTGTGTGTGTGTGTGTGTGTGTGTGTGCGCGTGCTCATGCATCTGTGAAAGACTATCTACTCAGTTTCTTTCCATCTACTGTACATCTTTATAAATCCATAATGTGTGTGTGTTTACATACTTGGATGGCTGCTTTTATGTTTAAGCCCTGTTGTGTGTCCTACATGCTTGCACATGTGCATGTGCATGTGCATGTGCATGTGCAGGGGTACCGAACTTCACCACAGATGCAGAAACAGAGAAAACAACGCAAGGATGGTTTAACATCTGCAGGAACTTCAGTGTGGCATTGAGACGTTCAGAGTCGTGTTGAGTTGGTTAGGACGTATAGGGAGGGCAGATCAAATCTTAAACGCACATCGGTTCTTAGATAATGTGCTCCAAGAGCCTCAAAATAGTTTTTTTTGGGGTGGTGCTGGAGGTTGAAGATACACTTCAACGGACCCGTAGTGCTGAAATAAAACTGAAAACATAAGCAGAATTTCCCTGTTCCTCTTCTACTTCTCTTAATGTCAAAACAAAATTAATCTTTTCCAGTCTTTACACCACAGACGCAACATTTAATTTCTTGTGAAAGGTGTATTTGACAGTCTTAATACAGCCTAGAATACTAATGCCACGCTGGCTCTGCACCTGGAATGTAAAGGCTGGTGATCAGGCAGACCTGGAACTGAAGAGCTGTTGAAATTTTATATGTATGGGTGGTGTACAGAGTCAACCTAACCTATGATTGTGCTTTTAAAGGCTCAATAGACTGTGGGTGAGCCTTTTGTTGCCACTGTGACTCATAGGTGCAGGAGTATAAAAACAAAGGCCTGCTTATCTTTTTATTATTATTATTATTTTGTAATGATAATCCATCCTAACTGCAATCTACTACAATGGTGCACGTGACTCTAGACTTGTCAGTCATGTGGGGAATGTATGGAGTTAAACCCTTCTCTATTTTAGAAGACCTTCAAACAACAGCTTACAGTGATGTGCACTCACATTGGTTTGTTTTACTGTACAGAGGCATGTGGAGATCAAAGGGCATTTCATGACTTTAGTTAATAAATTGCTTGGGTTCAGTTTGGAGAAAAACCTTCAGTGATAGTCCCAAATATCTGTCAAAGATGAGGAAATCCAGCTAGTTCCAAAAAAGTACATAAACAGATTATGGTGTAAGATGTACATGTTACAACAATGTGTGTTGAAGTTGTTCATCTTCATCAGGAGAGGCCATAACATGGATGGTATATTTTATAGGATTATAAAAACAGTTGGTCTCTGACGCTTTTGTTGTGTGGAGGCTCTCTGAGTTAACATTCAAAGTCAGTAATCCATAGGATTAGGGTTAGTGGCGAGAAATGCGGTCCATTCAGCACTCTTAAAGGAAAATGTGGTTTTGATTGCACAGTGTTCTGGAGAAGAGTAAACTGGACGGAGATCAGTTACCAGTTTGCTTTTCTCTAAGTGACACAGACCCTGAGGCAGCGAAGCAAACCCACATCATGTTGTTGCTTCCATCATAATTCACTGTTGGGATGACATTTTGAGCTGCTCTGGCCTTTTTGCCACATGTAGTGCTGAGACTTCCAAGAAATTTAGTTTTTTTCTCCCCCATTAGTTCACAAAACATTTCCTCAGCAGTGTTGCAGATTGCCAAGATGCCCTTTGGCAAACTTCAGGGATATAATTTCCAATTATAGCCAATATATATCCTCAATAAAACTGAGCTCTTTAACAAAATGTTGCAGAATTATGTTCAGTGTTATGAAAACAAAACTGCACTTTGTGGCTGTTGCTAACAGTGTTATTAAGGACCAACTGTATTAAGATGGTGGGAGTTGAAGTGTATTACTGATAGATCTGGCCCACACAGAGCTGAACAAACCAGTTTTATCCAGAGGAAACCTTTAATATGAAATCCTTAAAGGCACGTCATGTAGTAGTACCACGTCTGACCACAAGGGGGCAACAGTTCACAAGAAAGTTAATGTGTCAGACCCTGGATTAAGACTAGGAGCCCACTGATGAGTTTTCTTGGGCCGATACCGATTTTTAATTTATTTCTTTTGGCCGATGCTTCTCTCTCTCTCTTTTTTTCCATAAATAAATAAAAACAAATTGCAAATTTTAGAATAAAAGAATTGCATAAATTAAACAAACAAACAAACAAACAAACAAAACAATAGGCATCACTAAATTTAGCAGAATTTATCAACCAAATAAAAATGTAAATAACAACCCTAAAACTTCAAAGCAAAGACATACATCTTCCACATGAAGCCTTGATAATTAAAACAATTTAAGATGATGAAGAATGACATCAGT
>JBAMYA010000017.1:4852517-4864609 GCA_037176975.1 Arrhamphus sclerolepis
GATAAAGACAAGACACAATTCAGTGTACATATTATTGTTTTCGGTGCCTGTGACCCCACTCACTCACACGCACACACTCAAGCACCCGTCCTTTGATGCACGTATGTAATCAGGCATAATCATATCGGACACAAAAACACATGAACTTAAAACGGTGAAGTGGGTCATGAGGTCATGAAACAATAGCTTTGCTCTAGAAACCAGGATTTGAAAGAATTCTTTGACTTTGGTTTTGCAGGAAGTAATGCTATAGTTAAAAGAGACAAGGAGGGCTTGTTGGGGGGGGGGCAGGCAATGTGGCTGTCAAAGTGTGAGTTGAGGCAGTAAAGCCATGGTTTTTGTTTTATTTCAGAAAATATTTACATTCATTAGCTTTTAGGAACACCGAAAACTGCATAATGCATTTGCAGAAACAGTCACATCCAGGGTGAGATTAGAGAAGAAGAGCCAAGAGTTGAGGCAAGCTGCTGTTTTCCTTCCTTTTGTCTCGAAACAGGAAGTCACATGACTCCTCTGGGGAGCTGAGCCTGGAGGGGCTAAGAAAGAAGCTTGCTGTTGCTGGGGGAAAACTCACATGCGTGCATTTGCGCAGCTGTATGCGTGTGTTTGTGCTTGTCTACAGGTGTTTGCTTTGTAAAACAGTAGTATGTGCTTGTATGAAGACACACACAAAACGCAGTCAGGACAAAGGACCCCACTGCATGAGCATATGTGTGCCATAGACCTTGAGGACCTTCACTGTCTCCTGCCCTTTCTCCAGCTGCTCAGCTGGCGTGTTAGAGGAAAAGGGCTGACAGGCCTGGAAATGCTGACATCAGCAAAGAACGGGACACAAACAGCAATGCACACAGATGCAATCAAACAGAAACACTTTCAAGTGCAGATGTGTTGGGTAGATCAGGTCAAGCAAGACAGAGTGTAGGAAAACAAAGTCATTTTTTTTTTTTTTTTTTTTTAAAGACAGGGCACTTGGAGTGCATTTACACCAACATTTTCACTCAAAAACAACGTTCACCATATTTACTCCCTGTCACCACAGTATGTGAACATTTTAGGATTACATTTGGACTCAGTGTGGACTACCATCAACATCATTAAACACCTTTTTAAAAAATTTTTGTATGAATATAAAAAATGATCGAAAAAAATCACACTTAAGTCAGCATATGTTTTGTGATTTTTATCTGCCTCGCTGGCTCTAAGTCTAACTTCAGACTTTCAAAGAATGTGGACTAGAGATGCTGCAAAGTCAAGTTTTGGTTCAAATGTGGAAGTTGGTTTTCATTCTTACCTTTGACAAAAGCACCCACTAAATGTTTGTAATGTAATTCAGCCTATATTTGTGCCTTACAGTTCTTTTGGTTTTACATCTTTTGATGTCATGACTCCATTATATTCATCTGTTGCTTCCATTTCCATATTGTCATCAGTTTTGGCAAAGGGTCTCATTTTTCTCTTTTGCAGTTCTAATTGTGTTTTTGTACAATTTAGCAACAGACTCTCCATATCCTGTTTACACTGGTACACCCATATGGCTATACAGTTCCAGGCTATTGACATAAATAAACTTTTTTATTTGTTTAAGTGCCCCTTTGGATGGTGAGCCACTGGATTTTTAAAAAAAAAAAAATTATTTTCAATTTAAATTTCAAAATGGAGACAGATGTCCATTTGACACATAGTCTTTAGCTAAATGTATCATTCTAACTTTTAAAGGCCATCACTGTAGGCTTTGCAAGAAACCTCATAATCCATTTTAAAATGGTTTGCATTTGATCCAGTCATCTGAATTACTTCAGACTGCCGATTGTGTTAGAAATCTTTGCTGAACCAACACCCAGCTCCTTGAATTTAGAAATTATTTGGAGTGCTATGTTGGTGTGTAAGAATTATAACCGGGCATAAAAAAAAGTTAGTAGAAGTCAAGAATTATCCTTAATATGAGTGTGTGACGTACAACAACATAGATTTTTTTTTTTTCAAGAAAATATATGACGGGCATGTGTGTAGGCTGTACTGTATCTGTTTTTAGCACCATTAGAGTGAAAAGCTTCAGTGAATACCAGTCGGGCCCCAACATTAATTTAGACCAGATGTGAGCACCAGTGCTTCACCAAAACTCCACACAAATGTACACATGCAAACAAGAAACAGCCCGTCACCAGTTCCAAGTGACTGCGCTCAAACTGGATTTGTGGCCTACTGTTTAGATGGGCAACATGTTTATGTGTAATGCTATTATCGCCATAATCTGTCTCCATGAGATCATAGCACATTTTCGGTGGAGTGAATTTAAGATTTTTTTTTTTTTTTTTTTTTAGAGGTTATTAAACTGTGAATGTCAACAGATAGAAAACTGCCCAAAGTCAGACCCGCGGTGGTAACCTCTACACAGTCCTGAGGCATTAAGCAGACTGTGTTGTGGAAACACTGGATCAAAGACAAAGCACATCTCGTTGTCACACGTGTATGCGCATATTGGAAGGACAAGCAGGGACTTGGAAAATCAAGAGGCTGCAGGGAAATCTATCACCAGATAATTAGTTCCAGAAAAAAAAAAAATCTAATTTATGTCATCCATGGAGTCGTTGTACGCTCACCAACAACACTGCTTATTACAGCAGAGTGCAGGGCGTGCACTATTTGCTTTGGGACAGCACAGGACATCCCTGCTGGGTTTTATCAACCCGAGTTCCAGGACAAGGCGTCCTTAAGCTACGGAGCAACTGAGCCTGCCAAGAACACAAACACACACGGACACACAGACAAACTCAGGCACACTGTCAACAGAAACATCTCAGTGAAGACAAAGGCAGCTTATTTTGCTATTGGGAGAAACAGACATGCAGAGGAGCTGAATCCACACACAACAAGAATTTTCTCATTCTTGTTTATTTAGGTTTTCGAAGAATTCATGCTGTACCACACCTAGTTTCTGAGTAAATATATGCATTTTTGTATGGTAAAACTTCACTGAAAACCTAATGAAGAAAAGAGACAGTGAAGAATAATTGATCACTTTCTTTTATTTATATTAAACAAGAAAAAGCTTAATTATGAAGCTATGTAACCACCCTGCCATTATAAAGTATTATAGAGTATATAATACTGATATAGAATGTCAGAGAACATATGTTTACATAATCATATTAGGCAATAATAATGTAAACTTTCTGTTTTCGAGTCTGAAAATAATAATAAGAATATGGAAAGATGCAACACAAATAATACAATCACTGTTGAAGCACGAGGTGATATACTGCTGGTCGATTTAAAAATGGGGTTTATTTGCTTCATGAAGTCTTGCCGTTGGCTTTACAAATCCTCTGTCCTGGCTTTGTGGCAATGCTTTGGTGGCTTGCAGCCTGCCCTTTTTAAGAACTTGGACCATTTTATCATCTGACATCTAAAAATAGCGAACGACCCGAGGGCATGTCTGGTAGGGACGATTATCGTACTTATCCCAGCGCATGAGCATGGTGATGACAGAAGCAATACAGTGTACACACACAAAAAACATGCACATATGAGACAAACGCAGAAGTGTAATGGTGCATTAAGCACAGCGGCGTATTAAGAGATCAGGCTGCAAAGACATGAGGGGTTCACCATGAGATGATCCTACTGCTGTACATTACAGAGCTGTTCTCATCGAACGCGTGATTAATGAGAACTTTTACCTATGGGAATGCGTGCTTGTCAGACAGAAATGAAGGAGACGGAGATAAAGAGCAGAAGAAAAGAGGGCACCCTTCGTGCTCAGACTATTAGGGTGTCTACATGATTGATTTATAGTGGCAAGATGGAGGGAGAGGCGGGGCGGGCCAAAATAGTCATCATTATTGTGTCAGAATGGAGCCATTGCTAAGGCGAGATTTGGTGCAGGTGTTAAGGAATACATTTGGGAAATTAGCCTGACCTCGACACATCGGTAGCACAACAATTCACACAATGTCAGGTGACTGGCAAGCATCGGTGCATTAAAATGAAAAAATGTGCACAAAGAATCCCCATAAATGATCATATACTGAACTTTTAGGGAGTGCAGTCATTTGCAAATCACAAGCAGCATGACAAATATGACAGTTTAAGATTTAACCCTGATAATCTCAGTCTAACAGCATAGCAGAGACAAAAAAAATTCTTTCCTTGGTAACTGTTGATGACTTGTGCTGGGATTTGGTGTGATATAAATAGTCAGTTTGAATTTAAATGCTTTTTCTAACATTATTTGTGGTGCTCTGTTGTTATTCTGGGCAATGGGTCAGAAGGAAAATAGGTGAAATGACTCAGAATGACTTAAAGAGTCTAAAATGGTTCAGGATAGCTACAAAAGGTCTCAAACAGCCACAAAGAAACCCATAACAATCGCAACCAGAACAGAACAAAACTGATTTAAATTAGCGACAATGTAATCAAAGCAAGGACTCCAGAATACTCAAAACAACCTTAAAGAGACTCAAATGACAAACAAATAATTACCAACAACCATCACAAATTTAGTAATTCACATGTCTTGGATCAGACTAATGCAATTCACCAGTAATTTTACTTTTAGTTTATATAACCGTGTGGCATTTTAATTACGGGTAAACATTCCTGTTGTGTCCTCTAGCTAGCCTCTGAAGCCCATGACTCTTGTAAATGATGTCCAAAAACTCTCTAAGAAAGGGACAGTTGTTATAGTTTGAAAAAGAGCAGCTAATCCTTTATCAGTGGTAAATAAATCATCCAAAGATACGATATCTGAAGATATCACTTGAAGTAATCCCACAAAGGCAGAGATCCCACCTCGCTGCTCTGTAGATTCTGAAGGAGAGACGGAAGAGAATCACTGGTGTTCACAGCTATTCATTAAATCTGCGGAAGGACAAATGGACTGACAGGGACGGGAGGAAGGAAGAAGAGAAGAAGTGTGATGTTTGTCTTTATGTGTGTAGCATAGTTGAAGGGTTGACTGAGGTTTAAACCCTCGCTTGACACCACTCTGCCGGTGAATTTCATCATCACTTAGTTGAATTTAGCACAACGCAAAGTGATAAGTTTTGAATCAAACAGAGGGCACTGTTTGGGTAATCTATAACACTGATTATCTGTTACAGATTGACAGAGGATGCGTCTGCCATCAGACTATTTTCTTTAAAAAAAAAAAAAAAGAAGTCTTAATTTCTATATCTCAAAGCAAACAACATTGGAATCACTGCTTTAAATAATCTAAAGAAACACCAATTAAAATGATAACCTCGTGCTGACACATGGATCCCCCAATAACGGCGTTGCAGAAGAGATCTCAATAATGAGGCATGATGTCAGTTGTAAGGGAATCGATGGCAGTAAAAACCCCTTCAGGTTATGTAACACAAACATGTGCTTGTTTCCTGTCGACTCTCAGGAGTGTCCTCTGGGAGACGGCACGCACAAACAGCTCGCTCAGCATGTCAATCAAGAGACGAAATGCAGTGTGAACCCCTTCAAAAAAAGAAAAAGAAAAGGAAAGAATCCATCTCCCTAAGCTGAGTTTGTGTGTATGTTTCATAGAAAATAAGGTGACCAGTTCAGTACAGATTAAAGCACACTGACCCAGTGAGGCTTTACAAGGGTAACATGACTAGCATGCCTTTGCATTGACCTGCGCTGATTGGCTGTTGGAAGTGGGATGGGTCTGCCAACTCCCCCACCTCAGGCCAACCGATTGGAGGAAATATAGGAGCATGCGAGGAGTTTTCTGAGCATGTGGGCTTACACAACAGGGTGCACATGAGATGCAGGCAAAGAAAGAGCAAAGAGAGGACAAGAAAGACAGATGGGAAAGCAGCAATGGAGCCTCCTTGATGACAACAGCAGGCTTTCTCCTCATTTAACAAGGCTACAACTCTTTGAGAGCCCTGTGTGAGCATGTTTGTGTGTCTCTTTAATTAAGTTACAGGTTCATTGTGATAAGAACTGTATAGTTTAGCTGTAGCCTGAAGAAAAAAACCCTTTTCAAGTAAAGAAAGAAAAATCAGATTCTTTCAAGTGCGTCTCTGAAAGTACCTCTGGTCCCTTGAAGACCAGCATTTATTTTCAAAAATTTTAACAACAGAAATAAAAGCCAAAGAAGGTGTGGTTGGAGGCCTTCTGGCAAGTTCCAGACCCCAATACAGCTCACACAGATAAACAAAACTTAAACACACACATACACACACACAAACTTAGAGAGACATTCTGCCATTGGCCGGGAAACACACATATGATTGAAGAGAATGGAATGTTCTGTCTGCAGTCCAGAGCTCAGGGCAGCTGGAACCTGGACCAAGTGTGCGTGTTTGTGTGAGTTTCTGGGAGTGCGCGTGTTTGTGCAGGGTTACAGTATAAATAACCATCCTCTCTCGGCAGCGTTAGCACAAACCAGCCAGGCAGTTTATTTATAAACGGCATTATACGTGTCAAGACCAGCATGTTGTCTACACCTCTGCTTGCCGGATTTATATTAACCCTGCAAACACAGACATCTGCCAACACCACAAAGCTGTAGTTTTTCTCATGTAAAGAGGGTCAGAATCTGCTGACACTTTTTTTTTCTACCTCTTAAATTTGGAGCAAATTTTCACACCTGGTATTAGAATGTGCACCCAAATGTTTCTTGAGTGATTGGATCTGATCTTCCACACCTTCCTATATGCAAATAAAAAAAAAAAACGCATACCATTTTCACTTGCAAACAAGAAATACATTGCTAGTTTTTGATCACCAAAGGCAGCAACTGAAAAGAATTAGGTATAACTAAACAATGCAAACATAAGGAAGAAGAATATGGAAATAAGACAAAGAAGATCCAAAACTAAGGCTTTCTTTCCCCCCGAAACTTTATGCGAGAAGGGATATGTACATTATAATACAAATCAGGGTGTATTCAACACAAGGAAAGACCCTCCATAAATGTAAATCACAAAAAAATGAGCTTTAAGCATTTGTGCATAAGATCAAATGGGTTATCACCAAAGCTGATGACATTTCTTTACTGGATGGTCCTTGAATCCAATTTGGGGATGCTTTTTGTGCCCACAAAGAGTGTGGACACAAGTGTCCGAAAACCACCTTCAAATTTGTCCTGAGTCATCAGATCTGAATCCATCTTGGAATGTGTTCAGACCTCGCATTAGCGTTGGCCACTTGTGATCGGATTTCCTCTGCCTGATTTTAATGCGCGTTTTGAATGGGATCAAGTCTGCAGTTAAATCAGCCCTCCATCACAGTTGAGCCCTTGTGTCCCCATCGTCTCAAGCTTTCTATACATTTTCTGAAGACCAAATCTGCTTAAGTCTGAATAATAGACCCTTTTACGTCTGTGTACAGCGTGTGTGCAAATGGGTATTTTGTCCATATACAATTAAATCTATCAGCACAATTTTTGACATGTCTTCTATGACATAAATGAAATGACCAAATATATTCATTTAATCTTGAAAATTGATTGAATGCATTTTTTTTTTACACATTGTGTACAAATGTAAAAAAAAAATCAATAAATAAATATATGCATCTAAAGTTATGAATAGTGGATGAGGATAGTGGAGGATTTACAATTTAACAATTTAGCAATTTATCACTAACAAATTTAACAAACAAATCTAGTCTAACGCTACATAATATCTACATTTCAAATCAAATCTGATTTAAAAATCTAAAACACTACTTTATTCAAAGTGATTGAATGTCATATGTATTTGGTATGAGTACATCTTTGAAACACAATGCGAAATAACACAACTTTAAAAATGGCATGATTCTAAACGAGTGAACATATTAAAGTAAAACTGTTAGCCAACTAGTTGGTTGCTGACCATTAAATCTGTCGTTCATATTTCCTCAGTGTGCCGAAACCTTCCCTGTTACATATTTGCGCAAAGTTGGACTTTATTGCTTTCTCAAGTCAAATACTACTGAAGGGCAAAATTATTTTAATCACAAGCATTTGTCACTCTGTCATTTCAAATCATAACCGACACTGTGCTAATTGTCCGTTTGACCCAGCAGCAGTTGCTGTTGACATTAGACTCAGATTAGTGATGGTTTACATAATGGCTGAAAAAGCGTGGTTATGTTTGGCCAAGAATCTCACACACACATGCACACGGTGCCAGTGGGTGGTTAAATACACTCGAGTGGCAGGGCTCAGGTCACAGATTTTTGTCCAATCACAGCAGTGAGAGAAGAGTTAAAGGGGAGGGACTAAAATGTGTGAGGCGGGAGCTGCGAGCTCTAAGCACTTTGACCCTTGACTCGGCGCTGTCTCCAGCTCCATCAGACTTTCACCCTTTGACACAGCTCTTTCCTGCAATACAAAGACACGAATACCTGGGTCTTCCCTCCCTCCCCCATACCATTATTAAAGTGTGTCAGTGTGTATTTATTTCTCTCTGGCGCACACAGGAACATGGTAAAGGGAAACTGACCCAGTTCATATATGTGTTGTATCTGGGTGATGAAATAGACTTGCAACACCATGTAGACCTGCCCTTTTCTTTACTGCCTGGCTACATAAGCCAGTCTCACCTCACCAATCACTGCTCCTGGAGCTTGGACATCTACAACCAATTAGGAAGCGCCTTGAGAGTCATCTGGACCAATCAGAAAATTCTACCTCTAAATTATTGGAGGGTGTTCATTTCTACACATTTACAGCATGAGGTTTTGCTGAAAATGTAAAACTCAAAAGATTTGAACGTACACAAATGTCACAAATACTACTTTAACTTAACTCCAGATATACAGTATGAGCCCAACAAAACGCCCTCAAAAATCTGAGAATTGAGAAAGAAGAGGGAATGAGATTCCTTGCATGGTTGCTGACAGTGATTAATTATTCCCACATGTTGCTGACAGACAAAAAAGCCTCTGTGTTCCTGAGCTCTGCCTGCAGCTGGTGCAGACACACACACACACGTACACACACACACATAGGCCTGTCTCACGAAGCACGCTAAGTTTTGTCAAGCTACTTTGAGCTAAGTGGTTTCAAATATGTAACAGTGGTGAACCTGGGTAACCGGTTATATGAGCAGTTGACAGGTGAGTTAGTGTGGGGTTTTTTTTCTTTTTTTCTTTTGTCTTTTGTATGACTAGCAATATGATCAGTACAGTATCTGTTCATCCATAGAAACATGAACAGCAAGAGCACTTCATTTTAATTTGGTCAATTGGATTGATCAATCCAGTTTGTTAGTTCAGTTTGCACAAAGAGTACAACTGTGATCACACACTGTAAATATAAGTGAATAATATTGTACCGATATGATAGTATATGTTTAAAACAGTGGAAATAACTAATACCACAATGACAAGATTTAACCGATACAGCAGTGAAACTGCTGTATGTTACTTTATGGTTTAAGGTAATGTCTTTATGGTTTAATGTCTGTGCCCAAATCCTGAACAGAACTTTCTTTTTGAAACAATCTCATTTCGTGAGCAAAGATTACCTAAATCTGAGCAAACAATAGTTTATTCTGCATTAAAGGAGTCATTTGGTATGTTTGCAGCTTCCCTAAACATGGCAAAACGTTATGAGTGTGGGCATTTTTCTATTATTTTTTCTTTTCAAGCACAGATTTAGTTTTTCTCAGATTGGTGTATTTGTTGGTTGTGAAAAAAAAATGTGCTCAAAAAATTTCCATTGCTCACTCTGGATTTAGTTATAAATATTACGCCATTTCCTCTGAGTGTACAAAGTTGATAAGATTCATTGGACTGGAATGACATTCTAAAACTAGAAAGTAATGGCATTCTCCCAGTCAAATCTGTTTATAAAAATACAGGCACAAGCATTATCTATACTGACTTCATTATGTTCAGGGTCACAGGGGTCTGCCGGAGCCTTTCCCCGCCATTATTAGGTGAAAGGCAGAGGTGCACCGTGGACAGGTCGTCAGTCAATTGCAGGACCAAACAGAGAAACAACCGCGCATGGTCACACTCACTCCTATGGACAATCACGAATCACTGTGGAAGGAAGTGAGAGTACCTGGAGAAAACCCTCACAAGCACAGGAAGAACCCCCAGCAGAGATTCTTACCAGGAACTCTCTGGCTGTGAGGCAACAGTGCTAACTACTTAGCCACCATGCTGCCCTACCTGTTACTAGCTTAAAATAACTAGTCATGTGAAAATGAAAGTACACACTCTTCCAGTTTGAAGGTTTCATGTATCAGGACAGAATAATAACAACAAAAATAATAATAAATAGCATCTGGTAGTTGCCAGGTGCTGAGATAAATCCAACTTCAGCATATGACATATTGCACAATCAATTTGAACAAAAACTAAACCAAAATGCAGAAGCAGTGTAGAAAATTGTTCACCCTTACTACTTCCACAGCGGACTTTATATTAAAGAGAGGCGTTTTGTGCTGTTACTATAAGCACCCCCCACCCCCACCCAAAAAAGGAAAAAACAAAAATAAATAAATAAAAACAGGTCTTTCGTGCACTATCATGAGTGCGAGAGTTTGGGGAAAGGAAAGAGAAGGAAGAGAATGTTACCAAACAGTAGAATGAATGGAAAATGAATGTGACACCTGAAGCTGAAGAAACTTGAGTAAAATCCCTAAACCTGTCATTCCTCTTTGGAAAGTGCAGTGTGTGTCTGTGTGTGTGTGTGTTGTTCAGTTCCCGTGGCTCCATGCTAGAAGCTATGAATCAGCGCTGCCGTCTCGGTTTTCTGTTTTTATTAATGGGCTTCGGGAATACCCGAGAGGAGGCGCAGTAGTAGGCATAGACACTGTGACGTGCCATGTAGACAAAAATCACACAGTGTGTGTATTGATTAAATAACAGAACTTAAAGTTTTGGATGTTTTGCTTGCACACATTTGAGTTATTGCCTTAAAGAGCCACACTGAGAAAAAAAAACAATGAGTGAATGAAGGCAAGCAAACAATTCCAAGAAATGCTCCAATGTTGTGTTTATCCCAGCTATTAAATCGGTGTCAATAATGTAGAAAAGATCCAGACGTAGGGGAGGACATGGATTTTGAACTTAAGATACATTTCTTGGCATTTAGTTTTTACAAAAGACAGAATTCCAACTCTCTATTATGAGTTTTTTTCTCTTCGGTGTATGCACACAGTTAGTTTTCTTGTGAGTTCATGGAAAGTGTTTATAATGATTATGCATGAGATTAATCTAGTGAGTATTATGAAATGTCATCTTTGTCTTCAAAGCTTAAACATTTTCAGTTTTACAAAATAAATAAAAGATCTTATGAGCTTTGAAAGACGGGGACAATTTAAGATATTGAAGTAAAGTGGGAGGATGTGCTGTCCATCACATAGTCCTGATATATACACACTTTTGCTCTTCCTTTCAGATTACGATCTTAATTTCCTCACCATCACTCACACTCACTTTTGTTTGGCACTAAATTCTCTTTTCCCTCCACCACTTTCCGAGCTTTGGTGCAGATGGCCTGTTTTCTTTTATTGCTGCCATATCACACACAGTTACAAAATATCTCACTTGACATTTGAAGGATATGAGGAGTGGCAAAGAAAAGGGAAACATTAAACAAGTGAATTAACTGGAGGAGGAGGAGGGGAAGGAGGAGGAGGAGACAGGGTGCAGAAATAAGGGGATTTAGAATGAAGCAAGGGAAGAGGATTGATGAACGGTCGTGTGCTGGCAAGTGAGATTTTACAGCAGTGGGAGAAGAGAAACTAGCATTCTGTTCATTCTGTTCTCAGCCCTTCAAATATAAGTTTTTCCCCTTACAGAGTCTTGATTTCTGTCATTATTTACACATTCTTGGCATATGGAAGTTTTTAGACAAAGTGTGTGTCCATGAGAGTCTGTGTGTGTGTGGTTTTAAAGGTTTTGTAATAAAAGAGCATTACATCATGCCTCCTGAGATGCTGGCAGAGGATAAACAGTAGTCTCCCTGGTATTTCATGTCATCTTATCTTCATGAGATACACACCAACACACACTCGCACACTCCATGTGCAATTTTATGGATTTCCTAATGTACTACGGTGATCACAAAGAAGTCCCAAAACAACTTTGGCGTGACAGTTACAAAACATTCATCGTAACTTTTGCACACGCATACATGTTCA
>JBAMYA010000017.1:4891378-4915739 GCA_037176975.1 Arrhamphus sclerolepis
TGGGATAGGCTCCAGCAGACCCCCGTGACCCTGAACAGGAATTAGCGGGTATAGAAAATGGATGGATGGATGGATTTGTGGACAGAGCTTATCAGGCATGTGTGAGTCTACAAACCTGACTCAGTTCCACCAGTTCTGTCAGGAGGAATGAACCAAAACTCAGGCAAACTATTGTAAGCTTGTAGAAGGAAATACAAAATGTTTGACCCAAGTCACACAGTTTAAAAGAAATGCTAGCAAATACTAAGGAAATGTATGTCTGACTTTGAAGAAAGCCACAAGAAAATCTCTTTTAAAAAATCTTTTCCCTCATTATTCTGGCATTAGGTGGTTTAGTCAGATTAAATGTCAGACAGTGAGGGGAAAAAAGGTTATGTGTCTTTTTATACAGTGTATGTACACATCTAGTTTCAACCGTAAATGACTTCTTATTCAACTTTCCTTTATATTTTGTAAAAGAGATATTGAATCCAGGCCCAGGACGAAAGCAGCTGTCAGCTAAAAAACTTCCCAATGTAGACCACGCTGCAGTTCACAGTGGTTGTCTCAAACCTGACTCAGGCAGAACAGCAAGTGAAAGGTAAAGTTTTCTGTTTGACTTGCATGATATGATGTTTGCCATCTATTCTTACACACTCTCCTCCCCCTCTCTTTGACTGTAATGATAGCACAACAGTGAATTTAAGATTTCCTGGCACACAAGGTTTCAGTAACGGCCTTTACTGGAAGAAGTCACCTTCCATTATTTTCACTTATTAAATCCTTCTGTGTTACTTCTTGTATTTTGGTAATGTTGTTAGACTACTTGATGGATAAATATTCATAGGAAATACCCGGAATTAAGCAGATATCAATGTACTGTAATTGTTAATACGTAGTGTAGTTAGTGTATTTTGTACCAAAATTCTGACTCACTGTCCCTGTGACTCAGTCATCGAGGGCTGTCGAAACTATCAGGACAATCTGGAGAGCAAGGGAAGTCTACATAAAATAACACACAAGGAATAACACTTTTAGGAAGTAAAACCCACAAGAGCAGATAAGTTAGAGATAAGAATAAACGGAAATTCTTCAGTTTAGTCTTAATAAGTGTAAAAAGAAAAATCAAGACTACTTTAGAAAAAAAAACTCAAAGTTGAACTAAACAAACCCTCTGAAACCACATCAGCAAAACAAAACACAAAACAGAGGCTATAAATCAAAGAACAGAGTAAAAACGCAAACCAGCCAAAACCTTACATCATTACACAAGGCTTTTAAAGCTATGATTTATGCGACCCATAGCCAAAATATCCTTAGTATATTCAACAGATTTGTTTACACTAACTAATAGATGGAATTTGCCCCCCACACTCCCCACATTCCCCACACCCTTATTTTACTTAACACTATATCTTGGTCACAGTTAAATCCAGCTTCTTGGCAGGCTTCATTCCCAACAAAACTGCCTCTATTTGTCATTACTATCATGTGTCAGCTTTTGCACTTTCACAACGCAGAGAGGCTAAAAGCTCAGCTTTTTTCTGCAGACCTCATCAGCTGTGTGTCAGCATGAGGGGCATAATTCTGAGCATGATGTCAGGGGGCTGTCGTTACAATCCATCCGCCTATTGATTGGATGGGGCAGCTGGTGCTGTTGATTGGGGGGGGGCAGACCATAAACCACTTTTACAAGAAATCTGGGCCACTGCCTGAAGCACAACCACATCTCTCACAAGCCAAGTTTACACACGATGTTTGCGCAACTTGTTGCTGACAAAGACAGGTCCCAAGTGGTTAAAGCGTGGTCTTTTTATTAGCAAATAGGAGGGGTTCAAAGACTTTGGGAGTCATGCCAGACGTTTTCGAAGTACTGTCATTCAGTGTTGTAATGAAATACATAAAAGACGCACTGGAGAAACACAAACAGAGAAAATCCTAGTAAAGTCAGAAGCACCAAACTGCAAGTGGAAATGGAAACAGCATGAGAGATTAATATGATGGGTTGGATGAGATATAAAGATAGTGGAGATTAGACATCCAGTCAGTTCTTTTTCTCCAATAAGCCAGAGCTCTATAACTCCAAATGGCTCTCTATTAGATTTGGGTGCCCATCTGGGCAAGGCTGGCAGCAGCGTGTATTGTGATCGCACTACACTGCCCAGGCCTAAGACAGGGATGAGGTCATGTCTCAGAGAATGCAGAATCACACAAAGAGGCCTTATTATTGGACTCTTAATCCTATCATACAGAGCCAAAGCCCCCTGACATTCACTGTTGCATGCCTCAGCCAGCACTCCCTTGTGCATGTGTCCTGTGTACCAGCTTTTACTAGTCAATAAATGGGAAATGAAAGTGTGCTCTTAAGTAAAATACATATATAGTATATTCATTTTCAGGTCAACAATGAACCCCCTTTGCAATACAACAGTATAATAAGAAAATATCACTCAAGCCTCAGCTGTGATAAGAGGCGATTAGAAGTCAAAACATGCTGCTCTGTGATTCACTGTATTTATCATAATGATCTAATTTACCATATACCACATACCATCTGGCATGTTTCACAACAATTACTGATTTTACTCATATGGGGCATTTCTTTCCATTTAAGTAAAATATTACTGTGAAGTACTGTTTTTTTAATTCTTTATTTATATGGGTTAGTCTCATTGAGACACAGGGTCTCATTTTCAAGAGAGACCTGTTTTACACACTAGAAACATACTGTGACAAAAGTGTCATACAGAGAGCAAGTCATGACACAAACCTTTACATGACACTTGACTGTGGTTTTAAGGGCTCTTTACCAGTAATGCACAGATGCGGTGAGACTGTGGGGACGACTCACAGTGACAAAGCATGAACAGCTTCAACCAGACTGCCCTCAAAGCTAAGATCTTTGTTCCTGTCTGTTGTAGCCATTTTGTGCTACACAACAGCAAAAAAAAATAAATAATAGAGGCAGTCACGCACAATAGGCAGACAGGCATTCACATGTATCTGCTTGGCTGTATTGCGTGCTCACATGCACTCAAAACTGAGATAACAGCATCTGCTCACGTCTCATCGTCCATTCCAACGGGGACACCTAGTGGTCGGTGAATATACACTAGTCATTGACTTTTAAGGAAAATGTGGCATAAGGCACAATATTTAATTCCCAGACTGTTATTGTTCAGTTTAACTTTTCAAATATTACTTTAACTTGCAGCCAGCCAGAGCTCCCAGTCAATGAAAATCAACTATACAAAATAGAAGTTACAAAATTTGATATAACTTGTCTCTTTGTGTTTTTGTTCTTTGCTTTAGGAGTAGAATAGTGCAGCCTGGTGTTGACTCAGGAGTCAGACCTACAGAGTGCAGAGCAGAACAGAGAACAGGTTTGTCTGCATATATGAAATGTATCTCACTGGGTTGCTTTTTTTTTCCTCCTACAAAGCCCTGCATACAAGAGAGTACAAAGAAAATGACGGATTGTGCACAGCGGGTAGAACTAGAAAAGCAGTTACATCTTTATCTGATGTAGAATACTCTCATACAGTCAGTGGTTTTACTTGTTGGTTTTTTTTAGATACCTAATTATGCTGGAAGAAAGTGAAATCTTGAGCCAGAAAAATAGTTTCATAAGAAACATAGGCCCACCTCTCGCTCTGTAACTGAGCAAACATTGCTTAGTGTCAGGCTTTGATTGGCACAAATTGGGCCCTTGTTGCTAAGGGCCCGCTTTCCACCATGAAAAGCAGCCAACCAATAGCTGAGAGAGATGTTGATTTGTTTAACCACAGCTTCCTGTATCACACCAACCTAGGGGTTATGCAAATACTCAGCAAAAAAAGTGCGTAGTGAGTGATATATTGCACAGACATTTGCGAGCAAAAACACATTTGCACACGTGTTCTCATTGCACATGTTCACATGCAGACTATTTTGCATCAAGACTAAAAGAAATCAGAGGAAGTATAGCTGTGGATGGTGACCTTTTGCTGTGGCATCAAACTTCCTGCTGTTTTATTTTAAGACAGTGAACTTGTGAACTATGCTTGCTTCAGTATTTGCAAGAGGTAGTTGGCTAACTGCTATTTTCTTCAAACATTTCAGATCGGGGGTATGGCGACAGCACCACAAATACCGAGGAGGGTGCAGAGACGTTGTTGTGGAATAATGTGATTGTTCCTCTTCTTCATGAGCTAGAAAATGTGGCTACAGGTGTTGTGTACAATGCAAATCAACATCAACAACAAGAAACCTTGAGAGCAAAGCTCAGTTTCACAATATACAGTAGACCTTACCATATTCATTAATTTTATCTCAGTATTACATTTTTTCCTTTTAAAATTTTTCAAAATCTAACCTGAAATGTACCGTGGCCAAAGTGATCATAGCTTTTTTTTTTCTTTCAGTAGACCTAAGTTTCTCTTATCAGTTCCTCTTCTCTGTGCTTCTTATTACATTTCATTTTTTTTACCAACAAGCTGAGAAATTGATTTCATAGCGCCAAGAGATAGTCTCGCATAAAGCCTCACACAATGGAAGAGCTCTGTCATTTTACCCACTGAAGAGAGGGAAACAAAGTTTTATGTTTGGCATCTGTATAGAATTGTCTAAGCTTGAAACTGCCGTCTGGCAGCCATGAAATGAAATCTGTGGGTTTAAATATTTTAACATTCAAAGAATTTAATGGAAAATTCATTTGAGAGATAAATATTAAATATTTATTGTACTGAGGGCTTTCTGGCTCATGCATAAAACACATTTGAGTTTCAGTGAGAAATCGCAATGAATTGTAGTGTGTGAGACTGTGTCTAACCTTTCTTAGAAATGTCCAGAGCCAGTTATTTATGCAGGGAAAACATTTATTTTACCTCAAAAACAAGGAAAAGACTCCACCCTTTCTCTTCCTCTGTCAACTGCTGCTGTTGTGTTTCTCCACAGTTGACCACTGAAACTCTGAAAAGCTGCTTCTTAGAGGAAGAAAGGGAATTGTTTTAACTTCTGCTGACCAGTACATTATTGATGTTAAAGATTTAAACTCATCTTCCCATAATCACTCAAGATCTCTACCATGATACACACACTTACCACAACACACATGAAATTCAAACTGTATTTATATGGAAACAAACTTACCAACACACACAAATGGGTGTTTTATTTTGATATGTTTTCTTTCTGTTTGAGTTCTTGTCATGTTATTCTGAGCTTAATATTATTTATGTGCAATATATGTGCTTGTCCTCTGTAAAAGGCAGCTCAGAGGGCTCGGTGGACCGCCTGTGTGATTTGTGTGATTATCTGTACGGCACCTTGGCAGACGCCGACATGCTCAATCGACACTGTAAGAGAAGGTCGGGGATATTGCGTACACTGTTCTGCCTCATTGACCTCAACTTTGCCCAGCTCAACCTGCTCATCGCCAAGCTCTGCCTTGCTGTGAGTTTGCAGGTGTATGTGTGAGTGTGTGAATGTGTCTGCATGTCTTTGTCACAAACATCCAGGCAATTAATGTAAAAGTAGTGTTAAGATTATTTGTTTTCCCTCTCCAGCTGTGTGTCAGTGGAAACAATCTGCTCAACATCTGTAAGCTCGTCTTCAAGATTAGCCGCAGTGAAAGCAATGACATCTTCTTCAAGAACAACTCTATCATTGGTCAGGATGACTTATTTGACTGATTTATTATTTTGTAGCTTTCTGTTCTTAAATATATGCCTATAGGCTCATTTTGTCTGTTTTATTCTATTGAGAATCAATTTTAAAGTCTCCTATACTCAGTCATTACAATATCTATAAGCATGGTAACAATGAATGCTGCTTTCTGTTTGTTTTGTTTAGACTCATTGCTGGGTGTGCTGAACAATGAGGACGTGTGTGTATCAGGAGAAGCCCTACTGTACTGCGTCGGTACTTTAAAATTTATCTCCGGAAATGTAACAATGCTTGGACTTTTGCTGGATAAGAACTGTATTGGTGTGGCTCAGAAACTCATCCAGAAGCTCTGTACAGTTGAAGACACCCACTTTACGATAGCTGGACACATCATTGTACAGGTTTGTCACAGATCTTACTTAAAAAGTAAGATCTGATAACTTAAAAATCATATTATTGGACTTTTACTTGGAAGTGTGGAAAAAAATCATTGAGTTATAGTGTCATTTAAAAAAAAACAAAATTTGAAATGTACTTTTGATGTATTTTTTGGCTGATGCAGATTTTCCAACTATTAGGGAAAAATGTTTTTGTTTATGTCTGGTTTATTGCTGCTTCATGAGCGTAATTTTCTTAGCAGGCCAGGCTAAGCGATCTACTGCCAATGACTGCAGAAAACCACATAAGCAGGCCCAGATAAAAATCTTCAACCAGGACTTCATTTGATATCTAACACAACTCATTATCCCATTAGAGGAGGAAAACAAGCACACCATGACTTTCCAGAGCTTGCAGTTCTGCTTTGGGTTGGAAATTACAGTTTCCTTCTTGTGATAGAGTGATTTATTTCAGTACTGAACAGCTTCCCATTGCTCCTGTGTATAGCCTCCTGCACTGGCCAGCAGCCAACCTTAACAAATACATGAATGACATTCTGTGCTAGGCACAAAACAAGACATATGTGTCTCCTTGCTAACACACATCTGTCCTCTTTTGCCCCATAGTTGACAGCCACCCTGAGAAATCTTGCCGATCACCCAGATTCCCGTCCGCTCTTTGTTTCCTACTCTATGCTACCAGCGCTCTGCCTGGTGCTACGTCATCACTGTGAAGACCAGGACATCTGCATTAACATTTCCAGAATTTACAGGTATTTACATTTGCTTTCATTTAGTTGTATGAATTCACCATAATGTCACAATTCTTCTCTGATCTGTGTTCTTACAAGTAAACTATCATAGCTTGTCGTGAGCTGAATCAAAACAGGCCATCTCTCAGTTGCAATCTAGCGGCTGTTTCTTTTTCTTTCTTTGTCACTATTGATCACTCATCCCTCTCTTGGTTTGTTCTCCGTCATGAAGCTGTTGTGTTAATCTGAGTCTCTCAAAACAAGAATTACAACAGTCATCAAAAGAGTTGCGGTTATTCATTTGTGCTTCTATCTGGACCATCACAAAAGCAGTTACACTGTCACAGTTGATTTCTGTTTTACCTTGCTTATACTTATCAGCCTTTCAGCTGTGATTGTACAATGAAAAATAGATGCTGCACTTGCTGCGTAGAGCTCTGAACCGATCACAGGTTTCTCAAAAATCATAGTCTCTGTCCATCTGGTTCAATAAAAAACAGACAGACCTAAGAACAGGATCAATCGAGCTGCTCAACCAGATTTGGAGCAACAGTTTTTATATGGTGCAGACTGATCTGACACTGGGTACATCTGTGGCTTACACTGCATTTCATGGTACTTTAAAACTAGTTCAGATTAAGTACTCTGGTACATTTGCCAGTTGTACTCATTTTTAAGCTCCACATGTTGTAAATATGGGATCAAAATCCTCTGATCTTTTTTGCCACTGCCAAATAAGACGTCACTGTACTGTGTTTTGCCCTCTAACCTCTTATTCTGGTACAAGCTCTTCATCAGTAAGTATATTTAGTGCAACACAAAATATAGACCACCAGACTTATTAGGTTTAAGCTAAGCTGATAAATCTGTTACTGACAGATTTTTGCCCAATATATTGGAAACATCAAAATTTGATCATATTAGGAGTTTAAATAAATCCTAGTCACATCATCCTAGTCAGTGAATGTAATATTCAGACATATTTATTGTTCCCTATTTCCTCCAGTAAACTCTCTTCTTACTCCAAGTGCTGTCTCGCTCTTGCTGAAACCCACGAGTGCTACCCGCTGTTTTTAGAACTGCTGAACAAACATCACCAAAAACAGGTAAGTCCACAAGCCTCCTCTCTATTTTAAGAGAAGGGCATATATACTTTAAGAGTATGCAGGGTTCATATCTATTTCTATGCTCTGCTTGTGTGTTTTGACGCCTAATCGGGAGCAATAGAGTTAGTTGAGGGAGAGGGAGAAAGAAAAAGTGTTAAATTGTTGGGATATAGGTTAAGTAGGAGTGTAGGGGAGAAAAACTGGACAAGAAAGGAAAGAGGCAAGTCCAAACCAACCAATTAATTTCTTCGTCCGGCCATATTTGTTCAGCTGATCAATATAAGTTTGAGTTATCGTTTTCACTTGTTTTACACTGATTACTTGTATTTATTACAAAAACAAACAAAAAAATTCTCATATATTCAGCTAGAATCGTATACATTAAATTTGTCCAACACAGCCTGGCCTGTAACTGCCAACAAATACCCAAACAAACTACTGATTTTGATTCAGGAATTTGAAAATGTGATTACATGTAGCATTGCATTAGCAGCTAATCTCCACTGCTTCTTCACAGGACCTTGTTGTGCGTCTTCTCTTCACCCTTGGGAACCTCGTGGCCAAAAGCGACAAGTCAAGGCAGCAGCTTTTTCAGTGCGATGGCTGCATGGACACATTTCTCCAACTTTACAACAGCTACCAGAGGAGAGACGTGGCTCCATGCACACCCTACCAGAGAGGGGTCCTTCCCCCCAAAGAGCCTGCCATTCCTCTAATCAGTGTACAAGAGGCTGACAACGTGCTAGTGAAGCTTGTTACAGTGCTGGCGAACATTTCCATCAACACAGCTGTCGGTTCAGCGCTGGCGACAAATACAACCTGCATTCAGCTTATAATGGAGACACTAGGTAAGCAGAGAGGAGGAACTTATTTTCTCAAAAGTCTAAATATAAAACAAACACATAGAGCATATAAGGCAGAAGCATTTCTGATTTTCTACAAACGTCCTTTTCATTTATATTGATTTTTTTTCCAATCAAAGCAACCAGTGCATATCTGAATTTTTTTATATATGTTTTAAACTAATCTCTGTTTAGTGTATTTCAAGTAAATACCCAACCACTTCCCTTGTGCTGGGAGCAAGATATGATTATGGTCGAAAACACACTCAACATGTCTGTTCACCCCATCACTTGCTCTCCTCTTGCTGTTTTTTGTTCAATGCACAGCACATCCTCCTCTGGTTTACCTGTTATTTTAAGGCTGACAGCAAACCACTTCACTGCACGAGCAGGATATTCTGTCACATCTCACAGCCGACTTGGTTTGCATGTCTGAATTTCTCCCATGTGGTTTGATGGTTTCAGTACAGGTTGAACTGATATGTAGGTGGTGTGAAACTCTTCTGTGCTGTTTGCCTCCTACACTTAGCTTTGTGTCAGTTGGCAGAGAGAAATAAACAAAATTGAGGTAAACTAGTGGAAAAAAAAACAACAAACATTGAAAATGAGCAACATACAAAAGCATTGAATACAAAACATAAATTTAGTGACTGACAAAGAATTCGAGGTCGGTGAGACCACCAGAGACAGAAACAACAAAATTTAATCATGAAGTAATCTTGGCAGATCGTGGCTGAGCTGCTTTCTATTACCAAGCTTTGAAGAAGAAGGAGGGTGCCATATAGTGGCATTTCCAGTCAGAGTGAGAAACTAAATGCTTTGTGACACAGGTGTCCGTTGATGGCACAACCGCAATATCTGCGATTTATGACCAAGCGCACAACATCTGCTGCTATATCAGGAAAATACTTGGCTTGCAAACTGCCTACAGTCATGACTGTGTGAACTGAGTCACGTTGACCTTTGTATCACGAAAGCCAACTATATCAGGCCAATATCATCACATATTGTGTCTTTAATGGTTTACTTTGCTTGCATTATCTTTGCACGAGTGCCACCTGCTTTGCACATGATATGTCGGAGTTATTATTATGAGACTGCATGTTTCTTTGTGGATCCCATATTACTTAAAAGAACAGTTTCATCTGAGCTATCTGTGAAAACATGTTGTTTTCAAAGCACTAAAAAGTAATATTTATCACATCATGTTGAAATTAGATGCGAGTTCCCTCGCACATAAATGAATGCGTTGTGTTTCTGTTCACCTCTCTGTTTTATTAAAAAATCCGTCTTGTTTTCTGTCTTGTGTGTTTATGTGATGTGTGGGTGGCACAGAGCTGAGATCTGTGCAGGAGAGCGAGGAGCTGCTGGTGAAGGCGGCTGCCACCATCAACAACCTGTCGTTCTACCAGGTAGAAAGTTCAGAGATCAGAAACAATCAGCTCGCCATCGCAAAGTGTAAGACTAAAATAAGGGAGAAAATAAAAGTAAATATTTTAAAGTTCTTACATCTTTCCCTTTTCTCACTGTTGTTTTTTTTTTTTTTGTTGTTACAGTGATGTTAAAGTTTATGCTTAGCTCCAGTATGGATGCCATGCTGGAGGCCACCCGTGTCTATGGAAACTTGTCACATTACAAGGATGTGCGAGACTTCATTATGCAAAGCAAAGGTTTATGGCTGACACAAATGAAAATCAACATTTAAATAAGTTCCTCCAACACTGAGGCCTGTTTTTTTTTCCCGCTTTTACCGTGCTGTTCCACAAACACAAACATTTAAACATGCAAGTGTGAATGCTGCAACTTCTTTTTTCATCATACATATGTTATTTTTTTAAGCATATTCAGGTGCATGACTTTTCTTGAGACAAAGTATTTAGTCACTGACACTCACTGCACACTTGTGTATACCATTGTGTCATGTTGAGGCTCGACTTATCTACAAGGCCAGCTTCACTCAGTATAAACATGCCTGCTCACTCTGGTGATATCACCTCTCTTATCTTCCCCCTGCTTTGTCCTCGTCCTCTTCCCTCACTCTCTCATCTTTCTCTCCCTCAGTGCACCAGTTTGTGGTGACGCTCCTTGACTCAAAGAGTGCTGAGATGTGTTTTTCAGCCTGCGGGGTTCTGACCAATCTGGCTTTGGACCCTCCCAACAGGGTCTGTCTCGCACAAGAGGGGGCTTCTGTCAAGTAAGGACGAATGCACTTAGAGATTAAGAGTGTGTGCCTGCGTCTTCTGCAGAGTGTGTCTTTGTAATGCAATTGAGACACAAGACACAGAGTTTCCAGGAAATAACAGTAGATCTGATTTTTTTCTACATCAAAGTCAGCAACACGATAAACAGAGTTTATACAGTTGTTTGTCTCACTGTTTTACTTACAAGACACTGTTGGAACAATTTCTTTTTGTCTGCACTTTATATGCCTCTTCCAGACCAAGTGCTAGTAAAACTAAGCCAATGATCATGTGAATTTCCCTTCCTCAAGTCCCATGATGTGTGTCTACGTGTGTGATCAGGCTGGTGGACTGTCTGAGAGACTTTGGAGCAGGTGACTGGCAACTGGCAGGACAGGCATGCCAGGCCATGTGGAATCTGATGGGTGGTGGCTCAGAGACATTGTTGGACACACAACAGAGGGAAACACTGATCAAGATGCTCTCTACATTCATGGGTTTGACTTTTTACTAATGCTAACATAATAAGGGAGGGATACATACTGGAACAGAACACATTAGGTCAGGGACATGTATTCTGAATCTCCTAATACTTCCATATCACATCTGGGCACTGCCTCAACATGTTGATTTATATTTCAGATATACCCAACTGCCTCTGTTCATGAGCTATTAACTCATTTTGCTTAATTCTCTAGATGAACAAGAGGCTCTGAAGTGGACAGAAAATGAAGATGTGAGGGACCGCCACAGGGCTTGCTGGGAGTTGGAGTTCCTGCCTGTTGCTCAAAGACTGTTGAAGGCCCTCCAGTCTCCAGACCTGACAGCTTAACACACCCCTCAGTTTCATATATATGTACGGTTTTGTTTTCATGGGAGAAAAGAGTCAATGAAATGCTGCTAGAACAATGAGCCAAAGGGAATAAATATATATGTATGTACACACACACTTGCAAATTTATACTGATGACTTAAACTTTATTTGAAGTATTCTGCGTTGTGAAAAAAACTTGACTGATAATGACTGGAGTTTCCTTCCATGATAAACGTATTGTGTGTGTATTACGTGGAAAAGAAAGCATTAAAACACCTTTTTTGCCTCTTAAAGCCTTTATTAATACATAGATATGGGGCCAGGCAGTGCTTACAAGTAACACCAAGTTGTCAAAGTACAGCATTTCAAAATCACATCGAAACAAATCAGAAACGGCACTTGATGCTTAACCCCTGCCCTTTTGCAAGTTTTCACAGATTAGTTACCTGTAAGAATGACAAGACAAGCGGAAGTTTCAAAAACCTTAAAAACTTAGAAGCCAAAGCCAAAAAAAAGAGAAAGCAAAAACAAAACATTGTTCTCTACATTGAAATTCTCAAGTTGATATGAAAGACAGTCGGCTGGCTGATATAATTGTTGCTTATTTTTTTCCCCATTCTCTACATTGTAGTCTGGGAAATGTGAAGTTTTGTCAGTGGGGGTTTTCATAAAGTTCCTGCTGGTGACTGTGTACTGACATACATAAATGTGTGGTTCATGGAAAACACTGAAATGCAGACAGGTTATTAGCCTCAAATGGGAAGTTAAAATGACCACACCACTAGAGGAGAGACTGTGACAACCTGCTTCCCAGTTGAGTCAGACAGTTCTGCAGCACATACAGTAAAATGAAATGCACATGAAAGTCCCTGAACTGTACTGATGACAGACGGAACCATTCACCTGAGCTCAACTTTCTGATTATGTCACCACATTTTTTTTGATTTGAAGAGCTTCTTGTACTTTGAACCAACGGTTTTACAGTGCTAAACCTTTTGAGTCATCTTTTGCACGACAGGCGTCAACTATGCTCGTCAATTAGAAAAAGTTATTCAACTTCCCTACTGAGCAGTGAAAGTCAGCTGATGTGGACAATGATTGTGCTTTGATTCTTGAATTGCGTTGGTGTCTCCACATCCAAGTCTCTTTGATGAAGCAAGAAAAAAAATTATTTAGGAGTAAACTACAAACAATACACAACAATTTAATATTATAGTTTTATTTTTCAGGTTTTTCATATATTTTCATATAAAAAGTGTAACTGACACAAGTCAGAAGTTTGAAAAAAGATGAAAAAAAAACAAAAAACTTCACTTCCTCTCAGTCCACTTTCAGATGTACCATTCTTTTATCGTTGCTACCGTCTTCCTCATCCACATGACCATCTGGATATCGATCATTCACCTGAATCATTAATCCACCCTCAGAAGAATGCAGTACTTTTAAGGATTTTTAGTAAACAAAAACAAAACAAAAAAAACCCAGCAGAGTTTTCACATCCGTTCAAAATTTAAAAAAAAAAAAGAAAAGAAAGAAAAGCTGCTTTTGCACTGGTTAGACTTCCCCAGCAGGGAAGAAAGCACAGCTAAAACGTTTTGCGCTCGAAAGCTATCGACCGCAGTCGGCCGTGTTTGAGCCACCGGGTCCCCAAGCAGCGGGGTACGGGGCAGCCCAGAACGAGTCTCTGCTCATCAAAGAGCATTTCATATACGTTGTATAGAGAAGAAAAAAAAACATGAGAGGTATTCATTTACTCAGAAAATTCACAATCCAAAGCTTTGAAAGCGAAACCAGGCAGCTGGGATAAGCGGAAGACAAACACGGTGTGGTTAGAGCAACCGGAAGCAAATCCCTCCTGGAACACCTGGTTTCTCACTTGATTAGCTTTTTTTTTTTTTTTTCCTCTTCCTCTTCTCTGTTTTCTCCCCCAACAATTCCAGAAAAAAAGTGACAACAAAATACAATTATCTCACAATAACAGAGCTACAGCAGAAGCAAGAAGGCTTTCCTTCAAAGTGCCTCGCTTTTTTTTTTTGACACATGAAATACCAAGATTACTTTTTCCATTCTCCAACATTCACTCCACAATCATCATGAACACGACTCATTCACACACCTACTATCATACTCAAATAGGGCTCAGACAGTGTTCTTTGAGTTCTTTTCCACATCTTTCTGGTTTTCCACACACCTCAATTTAGCTTACATTGACAGAGATTTGGGGAAGGGGTAGGGAGGGTGGGGGTAATGCAGTGGATTTATAGTGGACAGGGGCTTACATAAAGGGATTGAGGGAATCGGATGAGGGGTGATTTTGAGGATCAATGTGATCCCACAAAAATACAATATGGGAGCAGCAGCATCAGCACGTATGCACACTGTGCTGGATAGTTCAGGCACACGTAAAAAAACAAAGAAAAAAAAAAACAACAAAAAAAAAAACACTGCCTTGAGTTAATGTGTCCATCTCCAGTTTCCACATCAACAAAATCCACTTTGTTGTAATACAAAATGAAATAAAAAGGTAATAAAGAAACTAAAACAAACAACACAGTGACAACAGAATCAAAATGCAGACCACTTCTGGCTGCACAGCTTTCTCCCTGGGGATTTGTCTTTTTTTTTGCGATTCTCAATCTAACAGAGAACAGGTGAGATTGAAAACCAACATGTTGCATGCTTGAATACTGAAATGCAGTCCTGCATGTCTCCTGTCCATGCCCATACCCGGTGCAAACCCCTTCAGCAGGGCAGAAGTTTGCTCCAGGCTGTCCCCTCTTGGTCAGTTTTGGCACTGCAGGTAAAACATCTTGACATGTGTATCCGCTTGTAGTTTGAGCTGAATTTTTCTCCCTTGCTTTGCACATTTGTTCTGATCCTCTTGAACTTCCAACCAGCAATCATTGTCTCAACCAAGGGCTCCTGTCCACATTTTTGTTGAATCCACCCTCCCACCCCATTGATTTTCAGTGTCCCATAATAAGTAACAATGACAGTAAAAGGACAATGATAAAAACGGCAAAAAAGCACTTCATGTCATGTAGCGTGTGATCGCTCTCAGAGCGTATAATAGTTCTGCCTGCATTCGTGCTTCCATAAGAAGCAGATTAACATGGACCTGCAAAAAGATAAGTAGGAGAAAAATGTATTAAAACCTGACACAGCTGCAAGCAAGAGGCCAGAATTGAATATTCAGACTTGAACTTCACCTTCTCAGAGTGCTGAAACTGCCTCCAGAAACTCTCATACATTCTTTTGGTGGTCTTCTCAGGACTGCACACCATGGTCTTAATATAGATCTTAAAGCTACGGTCCAGGAGCTGGTTTATCTCGCCGTAATCATAGTCGTCATACCTGAGGAATACAGCAACGGTATCAGGGACAAGGACACAAAGTGACATGGAACTGGCCGAGGAGAGCAGCACATATTACAAAAATAAAGGTTGCATCATATTCAGCGACTGACCTGATGCCAAACATGCAGTGGATGTAGTTCCAGATGGCCCTGCGCAGCATACTGGTATCCACATCCTTATGTGTCGCCATGGTGTTGTATGTCAGATTGTAAGCCATCTGAAACTTCTCGTCCAGCATCTGGCCAACATCAGGGTACAGTCTGTTGACCAGTGAGAAACCGTGGTCCTCCCAGCTGTAGTCCTGCAAGCCACAGAAATAACAACTCAATAACACTCTTATGGTCCATCTTCTCACCCTCAATCAACAGACCGAATCTGAGCTCTACCTGTGCTCTGAACGTGGGCACGTGCTCCCCCCTCCTTGAGAAGTCCTTGTAGCCGTAGCTGGGGTCCTCAAAGTGGCGAGAGATGTCTCTGGAGGGGACGCATTCCTCCTCCTCAGCTGTGACCACCAGCATGCTCTCCGTCTTCTCTCTTTCAAAGCGAGTCGCCATCTCCTCCTGACTGGCCTCCTCGTCATCACGGCACTCCTGCAGCTGCTTCATTCTCTCCATAAGCACCTCCACCTCACCGCACATTTCCTGCATCGACAAAGCAAACCAGGAAAAAAAACATAGATGTATAAGATTTACAAGCAAGGATCCAAGTTTTTTTTTCCAACTGGTAATTCTGCGACTTAATCCTCGAGCTGCCATCAATTTCTTGCATCTAGACAAAACTTCTCTCTTCCCCTCACCTGGTTGCCAAGGTCATCATGGTGATTAGCATGGCCGTTTCCGTTGGCAATGTCACACACACAGTATTGGCTGAGTGAGGGGGGCCTGAACGTGTGGCCACCATCACAGTGGATCTCAGGCGTGATTCCGCAGCCAAACGTGAAGGAGGCGAGGGAGTGGTAGTGTGTGAGCAGGACCACGCCATGGATCAGCTCTGCCAGGGACCAGCTGTGCTCCTCTGCCTTCAGAAAGCCCTGAAAGCAGAACAAAGAAAAAGATTTTAAGAGATGTCACTAGACGCCAAATGATGACCACATTATTACGGTCTTTAAAAAAAAGAAAGAAAAAAAAGATATGTGGAAATTTGCTATGACACTTCAAGTCCAAATTTATCCATTTTAGTTTTCCAGTCTTAGTTGCCATCACTGGACCTCAAATCGGGCTAAATCATGCATCTGCTGCTATGGTCTACCCTCCACCCATGATCTCAGCCCGCTGCAGATCTTTTCACACAAACATTCACTCACCTCGATGTGTTCCTTGGTGAGAAGCCAAGGTCGATGGGCCAGGATTTTGTTCAGCTCTCCGAGCTGCTGCAGCTTCTGCGGGGCTTCATTGAGACCATTCAGCCATTTAGGATCCCCTCCTACCTGGATGAAATCATTCACGTGCAGGTTGACCAAATAAGAGCACTGGTGTCTTGCTGCTGCCTGCAAAGCGATGTAAAAAGAGACCAGATATTTAAGTAACTGCAATGTGAAGTTAATCAGAGAAATGACAAGAGGCTGGATATGGTCCTACCATGATGCCGATGTAGTGTCTGTAGTGCAGAGGCAGGGGTCCATCCATCTGCAGCAGGTAGTGCTGCGTCCGGAGAAAGCTCTCCAGGTACTGTGGGTGGAAGCCCATCACGAGGGAAATGTTGTCCAGGCGACCGAGGGCTGCAAATGCATCCTCGAATATCGACTGCGTCCTGGCGTCCACTTTACTGACTTGAAGAATCTAGTTTCAAATACAAATACGTCAATAAAACTTAGATGTCTTAAGTTTGTAGCACATCTCAAGGATTTGGGTGAGATTAGAGTGTCTCATACCTCTTTTTCAGGGATAAATCTGCTTGGTCCGTTACCTAGAGGTCTTGGGATCCTAACTCCCAAGTCCTGCAAGACAGAAAAAAAAAGAAGGAAAAATAAACAAAACATTTATTTAAATATAACAGGAAAGCAGAAAAGTGTGCAGTCCTGTTAAGCCAAAATCAGCACTTCTCCTTTTTTCTATCAGTCCCCCTGTTGTGGCCATCTTTGCTGTACCATCATGAGGGGAAAAAAGAAGTAAAAAATAAATAAATAATAAAACATATAGGTTTTATTGTTTTCACATTGAGAATTGTATCATAAAAGCAGATTAGTTGTCTCTTTTCCTTGAAGCAAGTTGTATTAAAACTTGATGAGTAAAACAAAAATTAATGAAAATTAAAAATAAAAAAAAAGGATGTATTCAAACACACAAGTGACATTTCCTCCCTCATTCAAAATTTAAAAGCCAGAAGTCCTCGGATTGTCTCAGTGATGTCCAGTAACTTTCCGCTGCTTGTCGAGACATGTCTCTGAACAGCAGCACAGCGCTGGAGCAAATGAATTAAAGTCCCGTACAAGCACATTAATCAGAGGTGACACTGGCTTTAAAACGCATTTATAAATGTGTCATCTATAAGTACAAATAAGCGAATTCAGCAAACGCATCCATAAGGCCGTAGAGGATCGATGATCACTCAAACTCCTCAGACACGAAAACAAGCCCAGACAAAAGACTGCACTGCAGCTTGTTTGTTCAGAGCACGAATGTCGCTGAAAATGACTTTATAGAAAATTCTAGACGGTTTTTAAAACCGACATAGCAGGTTCAGACATGACAGATGGTGAATTTAGTAGCACTGTTATTCGCTTCTTTTATTTTATTTTTTTTAAATAAGACTCCCCTTACCTTTTTGTTTAGCCGTTCACAATGACTGCATATCTTGAACAAATCTGACACCGCCACTGAATTATTCTCCACGTTTGCTGTCTGTGCGACCGCGTGCCTCATGTCGTTTCCTTGCTGCACCCTTGTTATTTCAGAGGTGCAGAAATTTCTAAACTGCTGTTTGAATGGCTCTTTCCTCCCCTCTTTGTTCCTTAAGGCACTGAGCAAAAGTGCTCGGTAGTCAGCTGTTGCAGCCCCTCAGCAGAATACCGACCTCTCAGCTCCTACATTCGGTAAATAAGTCGAGGTTCGTCTGAGTGACGCGACGGTCAGCCAATCACGAAGCGAAAACATCCTCCCTAAACCAATGGCGCGTTTAGAAGCGCAAGGAGGCGGAGCTAAGCGTGAGGAGAAGGGGGCGTGCTAAACGTGAGCTGTGGTGGTGGTGGTGGGGGGCAATCCCCCCTTGAAGAAAACATCATCACTTCTCTCACCTCCTTTTGTTCGCTGCTGCCATCGATCGTGATTGAATTTACTGTTATGAATTGGACTCTGTATGCTAACTAAAGCTTGCGATCAATACAAGTTGATTGATGATAGTTTTGCTTCGAAATAACTCAAATCAATGAAGATGTCAAAACACGATAAGGGGACACCACTACCTAAAATAGTTCAGTGTAATGGTGGTAGTGCAGCCAAAAGAGATGATATCTTCTTTTTATGTCATGCTATCTCTGTGCCCATCTGAGTAAATGTGCATGAAAACAACAAGCAGCAGCAAGTCCCCTCCTCCTGCTGGCTTGTTGCTGAACTGGAGGAGCAGGGAAGGTTGTTGTGTGCTTGTGTGGGGTGTAAGCTGAGCCCCAAGCTCTCCTGTAGAGGTCCTGTGAATAAAAATCAGCAACAGGACAGCAAGATGGATAGTCGCAGGACCTGCTGCGACAACAACCCTACAGTTGGTGGTTTGTACCGCAGCCTATCAGACCACAGATAATGTCATTTCTCCACCAATCAGGCTGCACTGAAAAGAGTCCTTTAAAAGCCAGGAGGAAACACAGATAAGAAAAGGCATCTCTTATGGCTTTGTTTATCCCTGTCTGACAATAACATGCTATGTCGATCGTACTGTCGCGGTTTAAAACAAATCAATTATTACTCAGAGTTATATCTGATGAGATGTTCCAAAAAAAGAATGCAGCAAACTGCATACACCTCATTATAGTAGTCAGCTCAGTTTTTTTTTGTGTCAGCAATACCGGTAACCACATTACAAAAATGACAAAAGCGACTGTTCACAGATAAAAATGATTCTGTCACGTTTGTGAGAAAGATTTGAAAATGTTTCTCAAGCAAATCATTAAAGAATTTTCTCCTTTGAGTTCATAAACACTCACTTTATCAGGAGAGAACTGCACAAGTGTTTTGATTGGCTGAAGAAATCTAAAGCTTTGTGAAATACTGTCCTCGTCTCAGGACAGTGTTTGGATGGACTTTGAAGTGTCTCAAACAAGGTAAATTTGGAAATGAGGAATCAAAGTGGAAGTCAAGAAGAGGCAACTGTGAGATTGCCCGAACAGTTTGTCAACTGCCTGCTAGTCCCGAGCACCGATAACGGGATAGCACAGTGTTCAGCAGGTTCATTGTGTACATGGATTCACCCCCTACCAGGCCCTCGACCGATGCCACAGGGTGGGGTGCAGGCAAGCGGTAAACATGTTCCCAGGACTAGAGTCAGCACTCCCAGATCTGCCGGGAGCCCCATGGCTCAGCAAAGCTGCAGAAGAGGTTGGTCAGCGTTAGGGCTTATGGCACACCAAACCTTTTCACATAAAAGCGCTTAGGCTCGGGGGTCCAGCCCTACAGACAGGGCCAAACACCATTGTCAGAGTGGACGCACTGACTAGGAGGTCAACGTTACTGTGTGTACGTTGGGGGCGTCTGTGAATGAGTCTAAGTGATCTGTTGATACTGCAAACACTCCTTCAGACTCCTCATAACAATAGCTCAAAGTTTGTAGATACCAAGCAGGCCAATTAAAACTCTTGAGCATCCATGCAACTTACCGGATATACATTTGTATAAGACTCAAGATCACTCCAAAAGGCACTACCAAGCAACCTTCGGGCTGCCTCTGTCCAACTAAACATCTAGCTCCACACCAAGGATCTTTAGGAGAATGTATAATTTTACATATTACTCTCCCTCACTAGACCTCGATATGTCATGCCTTGCTTTGTAAGAGACTGAAACTGTGCATCTTTGTGTGTCTTGAGAACACATTGCGGCACACAAAACCACAGTGCAGGTGTCTCGATGGAGGAAGAAGTCTTATGTTTTTAGGCATCCTCGTCTTTTGTTTGATGTCACCTACAGTGAGCTTGAATTGGATGTGTTGATGTGTTGTAGATTGGACTGGAGACAGAACAACACTGGAAAGATTAATTACAATGAACAGGAAGATTCCTGGAAACAACAGGAATCATCTCAGATTTATTTAAGATGGGGAGGAAGGGCTGGACAATGGATTCATTTCCACTAGTTTTAACAGCTTAAAAAAAATAAAATAAAAAAAAACTCCCATGAACTATTTTTCATGAAGTTAGAAAGTGTAATCAATACCTGTATGTGATGACTGGTCTACTTGTGGTATTAGAAAGGAAAACAAAAGTAGTTTTGGACTCAAAGGGTACTTGCACTAAATGTATACTCAAACAGAAAACAGACATAACTCCTAACATGAGAAAAAAAACAGCATGAAACCACCTTTAGCTCTGTTTAGCACATTTTATTTTGGACTTAAAGCCCTAGATTAGCTTAGAAGAAGACAAAGAAGCCCTATATTAGCTTGTAACTACTAGTGATTAGTTGTGATTATTTTGAACATGGGCACATCAAAGTGAGTCAGACTAATAGTTAATAGTCGTGCGTATTTAGACATTGACTTATGGATAGACCATTAAAAAAGTAGTTTGTGTGGTAATAAATCTAGATCGATAGACATGCTCATATTGAAATCTTGCTGTTAAAGGCATCTACATTGCCCACCTGTTTTGTTCAGGTGCAAAACAGAAACCTCCTAAAACCTCCAGCCAGCCACGCATAGTTTGAACGTTTCTTTGAGACCACAAGCCAAGTGAAACTTTGCTAAGTGTAAAGATGAATGAGTGATAAAGTTGCAGCAGAATTTCAGCAGAACAGACAGCCAAAGCTACAAGAATCTTCTATTCCGTTTTATTTATTTACTGTTAATACAAACCATAGGAATGTGGATTGGAATTCTACATAGAATGTGTTTTATAATAGGTTAATAAATCTGAGACTAAGACTTTTTATGAAACCAAATTAGTCTATGATTAAAGTGAGTCTTTTCTTTTTTTTTTTTTACAAGCATGGACGCCACTTCAACTTCTCAAGGAAGCAGTTATCTGACTTTCATGAGCGCACAAAGTAATCAAAAACAGCCTACAACTAATAGGGAGGCTGCTAACAGTTAATGAGATTAAAAAACAAAGAGGAAGCCATGCTGTTTTTGGGTTGTTGTTTATTTGTTGTTGTTGTTGTCTCCCCCTCATACAGTTGAACGCAAGAGAATTGCAGAAACTGTGAGGATGTTCAACAAGTTGCAGAAGTCCACCAGAAAACCAGTTCAAACCTGACCTATCAGTGCACACAGGAGAGGAAGCAGAAAACTCTCAAACACTGACATAAGCCTAGCAACAAGCTTCCACCAATCACAGGGAAGAACAACAGTTTCAGGAACCAATCTTCTCTGCCTCTGAGTCTCAGTCTCTCTTGTTTCTCTTGAAAAGAAAAAAAAAAGAAAAAAGAAAACAGAAAGAAAGTTGCACCGGGGAATGAAGTATAAAACTCATCAAGCAACTTCATGTGTTTTGTTTCATGAAATGTACAGTTTGTTTTTAGAGTCGTAATTTGCCTGTTTGAGTTTGGTTTCACTGACAAAAAGAGGTAAAACAAATGCCTCTTTGCTCCGCAGCAAACAGCAAACCACATGTTTCAAATTAGCCCAAAGGCTCAAAACAGCAACTCTCATCTGTGAAAAACAACTACAGAACATTTTCCATGTAAACAGATTACTTTAAAAAAAAATGCTGTAAAAAAAAAAAAGAAAAAAAAGAGAGAAAACAATATACAGCCTTGAAAGTTTGCACTTGATTTTAAACATACAGAGCTAAAGAGTAAAACCTGAGAGGATATCCCCAATGTCACTCTTTGAACACAGCTCGAAGTCGGAGCCAGTTCATCTCACTGAGCATTTAGCCGAGCAGAGACCAAAGTTAACCCTTACCTGCCCCGCGGGCTGCGACCTGCACACTTACAGAGCAGCAACAAGCGTACTGAACTGGTGCCAAAATGTTAAAACCTGTTGATAATAAACCTCAGTTAGTCATGTAGCATGTAATCAAGATTTTTTATTTCATTTAAAGTCTCAAACTTGGACTTGTGTGGGAATTAAACCAGCTTTTTCCCCTTCTTTGAGCAATTTGTGTTTCCTTTTCTTCTTTTTTTCTCTTGTTCTCTGATCTGTGTGTATTCTGGCAGGATATCAGTGGAGTGGACTCGCCAAGCGCCGTCTTTCCTGAGGGGACAGGCGTGACCCCCCCCCCCCTCAGATCAGCAAGTGCTAGACCTGCGCATACTAAAGCTGCAAGGAAGCAGCCTTCCTTGGATTCCATGAAATACAGAGGAACTACAGGGAACTCCGGGATAACACTGAAAAATGAAAGAAAGCAATTTGGTTCAGTTCAAAAATATAATCCCCAAAGGGAAAATCAGTTGCTAGGGTAGTTGTTGCCAATGACTGAATGGAGGGCAATGAGTTACAGTATGTGGAGCAAAAGATAACCCTCTCTTTTATGACTTGACACAGTCAGGCAGAAGTATGACCTTGCACAAGTCTCGTGATAAACTATACGTACTGTTGGTCAACAGGCGAGGGGAAAAGGTGTTGGCATGAAAACTCTCTGTGCACGTGTGGAAGAGTGAGTTCCTGGGGATGTTATTCTAACTGGGAGAGGGCAGCTGTCACAATACAACAAGCTCAGAGAAAAATATTCCATAGAAAAAGAATATACCAAACCCAACAAGGCTATCTACCGCTCAGGATAGCTTAGCCACCAGAAAACAGTACAAAGCTTGTTTTTTTTCCCCTCACCTGAATTCCTTCTCAACATTAATTGCTTTATTTTTGTAACACAACCTCAGCTTGAATACTGAGTCTTGCAGTGAATGTGTCAGATGATGATTTAAACAGTGAGATACAGAGCAAGATTGTCTCTACCACTCCTGTCCTCCAAAAATATATTAGTTCAGTTATATATTTATTAGGACTCTCTTGAACACCAAAACATTACCAGTTTCTCTCTGGTTGGATGCCCATGTATTCCTGCATACAAGCACAGCTGCTTCTCTTCTCCTTTTGACAAGGCCTCGGTTTAGCTGAGTGAGCAAAAAATGACTCATCTTACTGGGAATGCAGCCAAAAAAGTTTCTGGCCATCACCCTGTAATTCTTAACAGGCATTGTAAACCAAACACAAAAGGGCCGACCCTTCACCTGTTTCTATGAGAAAACAGAGAGCCAGTGATTCGCTGCCAAAAATACCAAGAAACAACATGTTCATGGGGGAAGTTTACAGCAGGTAACTAGAAGTTAAATATGAGACATTAAATGAAACAGACACCTGTTGAGCCACTGAGCCTAACACACTTTTACTGTTGTTGCTTCTCATCAGAAAAAAGACAAAAACAAGTCAATATCATCTTATGTTTAACAGAACAGGATGTTGTGTCCATACTGAGAGCAGCAACTGAGGTACAGCAGCTTTGAAACTTATGAAGACTAATGTAAAACATCATAGCAAAGACTGGAAACTACTTCCCTCCACATCAATGTGCACTACTATCTGCTGATAATACTGGTTTCACTTCAGCCCCTCTTTTTTTTCTATACGATCTAAAACAGAAAACTTCCGCAGTATGCATTTTGATTGCAGAGCTGAAGAGGTGATGTGATACTTCTGTATTTTAACGGGTGAGGAAATGGTACACCCTAATTGTTACCCTTAGAATCAATTTGGCTGTGTCATATTACATCATTAATAGATAATGAGCACGGCTACTGAATTGTAGAGCAAAATAGCTATCAGGGCCTTGTTTGAGTATGATGTCACTGGGTCTGGTGTATTAATGTTTCATAGTTTATGAAACACCCACGTCATTGGAAGAGGCTCGTCATTCTCTTCTTCATTTTGTTGCTGATAAATGAATGACTTCTTTATGACATGTATAATGTATTAAATTATCATTAAAGGTGCCAATGCAAAGCAGTGAACACCACTTACTACTATTACCTGCATGTATTTTTCCTCTTCTCTTTATTCCTCTTTCCGTATAAAATTTTGGTGTTTTCCAGCTCACAGCTTTGAGAAAAACTCAACAAACAATACACCAAAATGACCGTCTCAGTTGGGGTCAGTGTGCCATGACTGTTGCTAGCTATATGTTGAACGTTTTTTACAAAAATGGCAACAAAAAAAAAAAAAAAAAAAGAG
>JBAMYA010000017.1:4915839-4938115 GCA_037176975.1 Arrhamphus sclerolepis
AAAATAACCCAAAAATACCTTCTTCGTTTGGGTCCGGGGGTCCGGGCTTTTTCCCGCTCCGTGTTTAAAGTTTTTTAAAAAAAGGGGAAAAAAAAAAAAAAAAAAAAAAAGAAAGCAAAATGAAGCCCCATTGAAATGAATGGGGTGTGGCTGAATTCTGGAGAAATCAGGCCAAAACTGAGCACTTTTTGGAGGTCTATAGCTCGGCTATATTTAATCTGGGAGACATCATTTGAACTTTAAACAGGTCACGAGACCTTGGACTATTTAACATACTGTAGCCGTGTTTTGTTGTAATTTTTTGGCTTTGAGAAATTGTGATCTAAGTTTTATGATTTTTCAGAAATTTCCCAGCTTCTGCTCCCATTCTCTTGATGTCATCATGCACTGTAGCTTCGCAGAATAAAATAGAAAATAATCAGTTTCAACTGTTCCGAATGTCTTTCACAGTCACTCCCAGTTTGTATTGTTTTCCGTTGTACAGAGGTCTGAATCTTCTTCTCTGACCAGATGAAGCTTAGTTGTTTTGTTTTTTTAAAAACTGCTCTAAATCGTAAATGCTAGATTTTGGGAATTATCCGCGGTTAACATGCAGCTGAGACATTCAACTACAGGCAGTCTCATTTGTGTCCCCTTCAAAATTTCTTCACAAATTTTTGAATTTTCACTCGGATTGCAAATTATTAAAATACAGTTGAAACATCATAACATCTTCAAGAGACTTCAGTGAGAAATGAGAACTGCATTAAAGGAACATTCTTGAGTTGAAACAATATTAGCTCTAACAATAAGAGTAAACTTTTGCCAAAACTAACTAAATGTAGGCAGTTTTTAGTGAGAATGGAACATTCATTTGCGGCAAAATGGCAGTTGGTGTTCGCACTTGGGGTAATCGAGCTTAATTGATCTTAAGTAAAAGTGTGGATAGGGTGCCTACAGACAAGCCAAAGTGACTTTAACTTTCTAAGTGTACAGAAACTTTCAAAAATGTACTCTGTGCTAGCACAAGTATGTACAAGTAAAACATCTGCATGTCATCCAACCGCTGTCAAAAGGAGGAGGGCTCATGGCCACTGCCTCCATAGAAATTAGATTTATGACAAAATACAACGCAGAGACCATTAACTCTCCTCTTTTATGCATTCATTGAGAATAGTTTGTGCAATATTCAATATTCCAGTTGTTTGGACTTTTAGCAATTTGGTATCAAATGGAAGAAGATGCCTGAACAAACAGTGCTTTTTTTAAATAAACTTTCTGTACTCTTAGCTTGTCTTTAAAGGCATTGTACATACTGCCACTTAGGTGGAATGACATTTTTGAGTTTTGTCAGAGGCTTGAAATACCATTTCATTTTGACATATATTGACATTGAGTCAAGTGCTAACATTCATTGCCATTTTGCTGCAAACTCATATTCTGCTCATACTCAGAAGTGCTTCGATTCATGTTCTTCTGCTGCCGAACAAAAGTTTACTCTCCTTAACATCCAATAATAAACCCAGGGTTCTTTTAACTTGGAATGTTCCTTTAAACTTCTCCGTAAATGTCCATATGAAGTAAAGTAATAATTGACAATTAACTATGCTATACCCTCCTAAGTAGTTGTTTTTGTGTCCGTCACGTTTTCCATTCATGGACAATGTGGAAGACACTCGTAAGCTTCAAATTTCTGTCCTCCACAGGTTAATTATCTGTTTGAATTGACAGCTATCATCTAACATTTGATATCATCAGCTGAAGTTACCTTGTTAAGTCAACACTGTCATCATGATTCAGCTGAAAACTGCATGATTCGCAATATTTTCAGATGATTTCATATAAAATTATGTAAAAGAAGTCTCGTATATTTGCATGATGGTATATAATCATCCTCCATCAGCTAACGATCCATGTACGGAGCAAAGAAACAGAACCACTCTTGTTTTTCAGAGCAGTAATTGCAAATGAGGAAACATAACTTAGGGGACTTTCTGTGGCCAAAACAACAAAGTGACATCATATTCATAATATCTTTGAAAGAGCAAGAAAATCTAATAAAAAGCATGAAGAGTGGCCTTAAGAAGCATGGTAGCTCCAAGGACCTCCTGTCACATGGAGAACAGATGAAATAAGTTTAAAGATGCCATGTAAGTCTTTTATCTGATGGATCAGAATATTTTTGCATGAGCCTCTGTGGTGGATCAGTTGCAAAACTCTTGCTTGCCATGTGGGAGGCCCAGGTTTGATTCCTGTGTCAGAAAGGGCATCTAGTGTCATTCTTGTGCCAAATCAATCATGTGGATCACATTGAGCCGTTGTGGCGACCCTTAACGGGGAGTAGCCGAAGAGAATTGCATTAGTGTTTTGCATGCTATAAAGATAAGAAACACACAGTTCTATTCATTCCTTACACATTGTTGATTCAAAACAGGCAAAAGAAAAAATAAATAAATTCTCAACTGCCTTTAAACCATCTATCGATCACTTTAGGTAGAGCTTCAGGTAAAAGCTTTGACCTATGGAGAGAAACTGATGGCAAAAGGTCCATCTTATTTAGCTGTGGCTACTGAACCATGATTGATATTTAAAGGTTATTTGCCTTTGCTCCAATCCAATGCTCCACTTTTTGAACTACAAGTTTAACTTTAAACACTAGAACAGGAAATATACACAGCGGAGCCAGCAGATTTCATGTGTGCAAACAAGTGAGGGACGGGTTTCATATACACAAACCCATAGCACATGGACATACACGTTTGTCCTCTAGAGACTACATCCAATGAGTTCCTCAAAAATGAAATCACAATCACATGTGAGATCACGAGACTGTCCTGTCTAATAAAAGGTTTTTGAAAAAAAGACAACAGAAACTTTTAGAAAGTGTTCACATTGTTTTAAGGAACGCAAAGATCCTTATATACACAAACAATCTCTCGAGTCTAAACAAATTACACAGAAATAACTATTCAATTGACATAAAATAATGCAACAAATACAATTCTATAAATTAAGCTGAATGAGGCAGCATTTATCCATCAGTTGGAAATGCACTGGGTTAATTTGTAAGGTTTGTGAGTATGGTTGTCTTTGACGTTTACAAACTCTCCATGGACCTCGTAACCCTGATATAAGTGTGTCTGCATAGTGTGCGAGTGTGTGTGTGTGTGAGTGTGTGTGTGTGCACGGTCCTCCATCTCATGCCACAGGTAGTGTTGAACATATTTGCTCTATGGTTAATAAGTTACATGTCTGAGAAAAGAACAAACCAACCGATGAAAATCTTTCATGTCATTGCCCCAAGTGGATCTGAATCTGTATCAAATATTCCATCAAATTTCACGTCAGATTTAAAAATAAAACCGAAAAGCAAAACTGTTTTTTTATCCTGTTTAGCACACAAAAAGTGTATTACGATGATTAAAAAAAGTAAAGGTTTTCTATCTTCAAGCGGCTAAAGAAATGATTGCTTTTTGTTGTTTTTTTGCTTTAAACTGTCTTACTAAATACTTTTTTGCTGGTTTGTCATACAGTTGGCAACAAGTGCACAGATAACCCACTGGTTGCTATTGTGCAGTTAATTGTCTTACATAACCCTAAATATGCAGACTCCACCAGGAGGTCAGGTACCTCTGTCATACCTGATAAAAATTAAATACTCCATGACAGAAAACCATGTTAACAAGTAAAAGTGAATAGTTTACCGACTTTGTTAATTTGACAATGTGGGTTGTATCACCACTTACTGGCAATAGAGGAAGAACAGGACATTATGGGAAGAGTGTTGTGATAAAAAACACAAACACAAAAATAAGGAATAATAGAAATCTTAATATTTATGCCAAATAGCAAGTTAAACACAGTGACTTTTTTCATATGTGATTGTGCCAAAACAAGATGGATGTCGGGGTTAAAGAGGGCATTCACAATACAAGAAAAGAAAGAGTGGAAAGAGTGATAGGAGGAGGGAGGACAAAGGGAGAGGATTATTTGACCAGCATGCTGAGAGGAGGCGCATAGTACCTTATCATGGATAAGTAAACACCCTGCACCGTCTGGAGTGACATCATTGTCTCTGAAAATCAATAACCAGCCACTTCCTGCGCAGTGGGAAAAATCGATGACTCTGTACTCTAGGTTACCTGTCTTTGCCCACTCACCTGAGGAGGCGCTCACAAAAGTACACGCATACTCCTCGCAACTTATGCACCTACTATAATGCAGAGCACGTACACCTAACATGCATGTACACTAAAAGCATTAACAGATACAACCCCGCAGTCATAGTTTTCACCAAGGGGAGCAGCATTTGTGCAGCCCCAGTGCAGAGTCAGCCCATTATGGGATTAGTGGTGGCCACAGTGCAGTGTAGCCCTACTGTTGAAGTCTAAAGGGGATAATGGCTCTGCCAAATCAGATTTCTATCAGGTTTCCCACACAAACACATAGACACACACGCATAAATTTCAGATCAGCATGGCCTAGCCCTGATCCGCAAATCTCCCAGATCCCCCTGCTTTCCTCAAGAGTGTTTGCAAATCTTTGTTCTTGCTGCTTGTTGTGTGCTCAGCCTGCAGTTTGCCATTATGCAATAAAAGTTGGGTTCAGAGTTAGAAAGTATTAAAAACAAATAGGTGGAGAAAACCCACATTTTAAAATGACACAGGCATTTAGCATTACTCAAAAGATCTTGTAAATTTGTCACTGACAAACACATTTCAAGAACGTGGTCTGAGATTTAAGTTCCGATGTGCTTCACTTGATTCCTTCAGGTACAGAGAAATAATAAGAACAAAAAAAACATTGTTTATTTTTCTAGATAAATGTCTGGGTGGACGAGTTCAGCATCATGAGCATAGCTCTCAGGTCAGCCCTGTTGTCTTGCCAAGACAAGAAGTAGAAGAGCTGGTAAGAGCTGCTGACAGAACTGGATGGTGTGATAATGAGGAACCGAGCCTTATTCACCGTGTAGTTCTGTGGAAGGTAGACACTGTGTACCAGCAAAGAGATAGAAGACAAGACAAAAATAAAACTGGAGGTTGAGAAAATATCACATACTGCTGAAAATTGTATTAAATAACAGAAACTAAAGACGGCCTGAGAGAAATGTGTGATGAGGAAAAAAAAAACCCTGTTATTCTCCCTTTCAAACACTGATATATGAGAAAATAAATTTTAAAAACTTAGAAAAAATCAGATTAAAACACTTGCTGAGAGAGTGTATATTCCATTGTCTCATCCATCACTGTATATTGTACTTTTTGGAAACATGTGGTCAACCATTGCACTTCTTTCGATGTTGGTTTTTTAAGTGATATAAGAAAAAAAAAACACCAGATGTTAACATTCTTTCCATTTTCTTCATGGCTACAAAGACATTATGAGTAAAGATGATTACACAGTCACACTCTTTTCACTACAAATCAATTATCTGCAACTTATCCTGTTAATAACTTATAGCAAAAAAGTCCTTACAGTTCTCACATAAATATATAAATTTGCCTATTAATAGAATATTCTAATATTATAGGCAAGATTGTTCTCCGTCTTCATGCCAAAAGTAAGCTTAGAAGACTGTTATACTGTCATATTTATTTGCTATATTATCTGTCTCAACAAAATAGGGATGTGTAAAATGTAATTTGATTCGAGGTCAGAGAGCCCCCCCCCCCTTTTTTTTTTTTTTAGATCCAGCCCCTATTGGTCAGTCGAGGAACTGCAGGAGAAAGTACTTCCTGGATGACAGGGAGTGAGGTGCTGCCTCAAGTGGAGTTCAAGTATCTAACTGAATAGGTCAGTCTTTTCTGACTCAGAACCATGATTTGGAGGTGCTGATTCTCATCCTTGCCCCTTCACACTCAGCTGTGAACCACGCCGGTGAGAGCTGAAGATCTCCACCCAGTAACGCCAATAGGACCACATCAACCACAAAAAGGAGAAAGGAAATCCTGGCACTGCTGAACTGGAAACCCTCTGCTCCTTGGCTGCACCTTGAAATTGATGAACAATATTGATGAGGGCTGGAAATGCGAAACTTGTTCATATAGGGACTGGATAGCCTGTAGTAATGGGACCAGTACCTCATACACCTGGAGCACCCCCCAACGGGACAACTCAAAGCACACGATCAAATGTCTTGTTTAAGTCCACAAAGCACATGTGGACTGGCTGGGCAAATTCCCAGGCTTCCTCTAGAACTGCAGTGTAATTTTGAGTTTGATGCCATTTGATTTATTTCCCAAACGCTGTTGCATCACCTCTACTTCTGACAATACCCACACTGATATACACTAATGCCAACATGGACACTGACTTTTGGATGGTTTTCTATCGAATTAAAATAAATAATTTAAAAAACTGAATTTTTCTACAGAAAATTTTTATTTATATTTGTCTGGATCTATATTGTCCATCTGACAACAAAGTCAGTACGCCTGACTTTGTTGTCCGACCTGTTTAAGACATAAAATAAATTAGTAAGTTCAGGAAGTGAAAGAATTTCTGTTTAATCTATACACACTAAAACAAAAGTAAAATTGATTCCTTTAGGTCTGTATCAGGATTCTGTTTCAGTGTTGATTTGTTGCAGTTTCATATTTACCTAACATTATTGAACTTACTCATTAAAAAAAAAATCATATCTTTGCTTATGCTTGCGTAAATGAATGTGAGTCTGGAGAGGAAATCTATTTTCTTTATAAACCAGAGCAGAGGTTTGGCCTGCTGCCTATAATTGTGACCCTTTATTAACCCGCCTGTAAGGCCATCTCAGCTCTCACAGCACCGAGACGTCCTGCAGGGTGAGGGTGCTTTCTCTACAGGACTCCCACAGGAAAGTTTCACACAATACTTGGCTTGCCTTGAAGAGGACACATAAAAATAAAAAAAACAAAAAAAACACACACAAAGACACATAAACTGCATAAATGCAATGAAGTGAACACATAAGCACTTTTCACACATGTACTGTTTTTCAGTAATCTGCTGCTAACTGTGTTGTCAAGCTTAAATGAGCACTTTGGTGCTCAACTGAAATATTCAACGATATTGGTCTGACTAGATAAGACCTAGTAACATATATGTATCACTTTCATTACAGCAAAAGTCTGAACTGGCAGCGGATCAATTTGATACATAATCGGCTGTTGAGAGGAATCCAATACATCACATAATTAAATAAATAAAGCGTTGCCAAACTCTTGACCTAGAAGTACCTGGGTGGCTTCATTATTATACATTAATATTTTCAAATGCTTCCCACCCATTAACAATCTGTATGTTTAGTAGTTTGATATGAATATTCATGCAAAATGACATGGCACCAAATTTTTATAATATTATAAAAGGCAAATATCACTTGAATAATGTGACGAAGATAATTGTCAAAGTGACAAATGTTTGTTCCTTTATCACATTCACGAAGCCCTTTTCGGGCCATAGAGTCAAACGAAACCACACTTCAATACTCACCTATAAAAAGGAACACTCACACACACACACACACAGAGAGAGAGAGAGAGAGAGAGAGAGAGAGAGAGAGAGAGAGAGAGAATCTCAAGCAGACAATGGACAGTGGAACTGTGCCATAAAGGAAGGCTGTTGTCCAGTCACTGGGCAACTGGGGCAGCAGATGGTAATCTTCCCTTCCACTAACACCAATCAGGAACAAAGGGAGGGGAGAGGTTTGACAGAGTGGTCACTGAGTGAAAATCTTTCACAGTACATGGGAATGACTCAGCCATAACACATAAAGCAAATGAGCTGGACAATGACGGACTGCAAATTTGAGCTGAAGCAAAGAAATTAAAAAATCTTACGAGACCCAGATGGACTTTGAAACACACAGTTTTCCAAACATTGAAAACAGCTTTCATTTGTGTTTTAGAATCAATGTGACAAGGATCTAAAAGTCAAGCAAACAAACTGGTAAACCAAAAACACAGTAAAAGCTGTCGTGTTCTGACTAAAAAAAAAGGAAAAAGAAATCATAGGGTAAGGTTTCATATCCTGTTGATCAGCCTATGCTGCTCAGTGTTAAAGTTTTGACTGGAGAGTATGCATGTCCATGAAGAAGTATGCATGTGTGTGGGTGTACACACAAGAGGCTGAAAGAAAGGAGGTAGCTTCATCTGAAAAAAAAAAAAAAGAAAAGAAAGAAAGAAAAAAAACTGTTTATGATCTTTGCTCATCAAAGACTTTGTTAATGTGCGGGAATAAAAATGTCAACCCCAGTAATTTCACCAGTCCTATACTTTTCTGTCGTGTCTCAGAAGGCATGTTTTGGAGAGGCAAAAACCATAACAGCAGTCATGCCACAAAAATAAAGGACTTAATAGCTGCAGCAGGACAGCCATGTGAGCCATTTATGCTTTTGTGTTCGTAAATGTTCAATGCAAAAACAGCTTTGTATGAATGGAGCCTCTGTGCACCCAGCAGAGTGAACTGCCATCAAGTAAACATGTTTGTTAAGGGAGTTGCATCACAGCTGAGGTATGAGAGTGCAAAGAGTCAAAGAGAGCGTCAGAACAGGAGAGAGATAGATGGAAAGTGAAAAAGCGTACCGAAAGAAGAGCATGAAATGGATTGAAAGACAAGCAGAGAGAGGTTACAGCAGTACATATAGTATGTGGGCCATTAAATCTATTTGGTGCGTGTGTGCCCTAAAATTACGTGGGTGGGTTGGGGAGGGCGTTGGTGCCTTAAAATTACATGACCTGACAGCTTCATCTTAATGAAGTTTAGAAGGTAGCCTATTTGACAAGGCTAATAATTCCATTTCACCAGTAACAACTCGAAGGTTAGGCTGCCAATTCTCTCAGTTACAATGGGCTACTTTTCCCTTTTAACATGTATATGCAGACCTCGGTTAGTTTATCAATGCTGTCGCTTCATGTCTCTATCACTTGGATAGACTGTGCACATAGACTACTATGTCAAGCAGGGAAGCACTTCACTAGCAGTGAATTTGGAAACGACTTGAACCTGGTAGGACGATAAAGTTCATTTGACGAATTACATAACTAGGTAGGGCTAATTAATATTGTCTTAAAATACTGTTGCCTTACAGAAAAAGTAGGATTGCCCTGATGAAATGGAGAAAGTCATTTTTCTGAATACTGTTACTGCCATCATCAATGCGCTCTCCATATGCCTATAAAGCACAATCACACAGACTAAAACAGGCATGGGAAGTGCAAAGTCAAAAAAGTCTGAACCCCACCAATTTTACTACAGAACTAACTAAGAACGAACAAACTAAGAACTACAGGAACAGAAGAAGATGACCAGTATTTTATTTATATAATTGTTAAATTTAGTTCCTGTTGCTTTTCTTTTAAATCTGTAAAGCACTTGGTGTTGCACAAAAGTGCTATCCAAATAAAAAGTGATTGATTGATTAAGTCAAAATAAGCTGAACATCAACAGCATAGTATATTTTTCTACAATTGATAGATTCTATACAGTGAGAAAAATGACAGAATAGAGTGCATGAGTTCATATCAGGTTCACTGTATTTGAAAAAAATAAATAGTAAGATGTTTTATTATTATTTATCATTATAACTTATTTATTGTTAGCTGTAATATTTTCTTCTAGGCAGAAATGCAGTGTTACTTCTAAATTCTCATCACAGATGTCTTAAGTTGACTCAAATTTCTCAAATGACAAATTTCATTTTAAGAAACAAATGTTATTTTAAACATCAACCGACCAGGATCATCTCACTCTCTTCTTTTTTCTCTTTTCCACCACGACTCTTGATGCATTCACTGGCCATGACCAAAAGGGGTCTAAGCAGTTTAACTAACATTATGATGATGATGATGTTGTATTATGAGCCTGGGTGATGCTCTACAGTGCATGGTCCATGTGTGCGGATTCAGAATCATCAAACTTTTCTCTTCGATTCATGATTTTCCACCCAAAAGGCTCCATCGCCGCAAGCCGTGTGCGTCGGTGTACGCGGACTGAGACTATGGTGGCCCAAATTAGACTATGGCGGGCCACCATAGTCTCGCCAGTGTATGAGAAACACTGAGATGAGAACCTTTACTTGATTTTCTTATTCCTTTAAGACAATCAGACAGTTTTAATTTGCTTTATTTACCATCTTAATTCTATCATCATGACAGAGGTGGTTCTTTCTTGGCTGCAGACTAAGGAAGAGTTGGTCATCATATGTATCCAATTTTCCTGGCGAGGAACCAGTTATACAGTACTGTGTAATTGACGTAGTTTGAGATTAGACACTGGTTGAATCTCTCTCTCTAAACAACAGAGGAGCACAAACAACCAACACATATATCAAGAGCTCATCTTAGAGCTCAAATCACTTGTGGTGTCAACTTGACATGTTGTTCTTTTCCTCTCCACTTCAAAGATTGTGTGTGTGTATATATGTACACACACATACACACACACACATATATATATATATATATATACACACACACACACACACCTACCGAAGCACAAACAAAGAGGACCCACGGGAAATAGCTGGAGCCACAGCATAGTATTATTCTTCAAAACTGAATCCATATAAAATTCAATTGTTTAAAGTCCCTCCCTCTTTCCATATCCAGTCTTTATGTTTTTGTGTGTGACTTTGTGAACACGTGTGTTCATGTGAAGTGTGCAGAATTTCAGACAGTGAACCATGGAAATCATGTGGAGTACTACAAATGATTGTGTTTTACTAAGGTTTGACTTGCATCTGCATCTAAGTCATTTGGTGTGTGTGTGTGTGTTTTTAAGTGGATCAGCATGGGGCATGCCCTGATAATTTGGTGCGCAGAGGATCTCATTTGCATTTAATGCGATACCATAATCGTTTTTGAGATGCTTGAGCATATTCAAAGATTTCTTTTCATTTTATGACAAGATAAGTAACCAGTGACATTGGCTTACCTGAGTCCTTTTCAATGAATTGTACTTTCTTGGATCACAAACACTTTATAATGGTTAAGAGAGACCAATAACAATTACACAGCCTGAAACTATTTCTTTGGGCACCTGCCTCTGATGTATATCTCTACTCATTTGTGTGGTGGTGAGTCAGCTGACAAATGGTTGCTCCTGGATCTTACTAATATTCCAGAGAGAGGTGAATGTGCCAGAGATCTCATTACTTTTTAAAAGGGAGAACCTTGGTGTCTCCGTGCATATCCATTACATAAGATGCAACAAAGTAGAATGTGGATGTCTCTCAGGCCTTTGGGCAGCTTGCAGAAAATGTCAACCTACATAGAAATGCATAAAAGGCAAAAAAAAATTAAAAAACTTAAAAAAACAAACAATCAAAAACACACAATATGAAATACAAACACATTATTGTGTTTTGATTAAGTTTTCTCTTTTCCATTGGTCCACCTATAAAGAAAAGCAATATGTCAAACGAGTCAGCAATCTAAAATGCTTTTGTCTTTCATTCAGTCTACTGTATTCACACTTACACAGTGGGATATGACAGAGAGATATTGACTGCCTATACGTGGCCTGACAGAACATTCACAATTTCTCTCTGCATGAAAGCTAATGTACTGGAAGGAGGTGAGTGTGTTTCTGTCTATAGTGAGTGAAAGGGCAGATTGAAAAAGATGAGGCTTGACACTTGATGACTGTGTGTTCAGGGGGAATATATATTTTGTGCTTTTCACTATGTAAGGTTTTTCTTGCCTGTATTTCCCATTCAGTCCCAATAAAATCACTTTTTTTTTTTTTTTCTTAAGGTGTCAGTTCTTGTCAGAATTTAAGGTCAACTTTCTCTGAACACCAGCCTTCGACGGTGCCTGTTTTACAACTTTTCTATTAAAAAGTTGCCTGTATTGGTTCCACCAATGCCGAGTCACTGGTTTTAATGTTCATCCAGAATCATTACACAAAATGTCAAATGTTTAAAGGATATTGAAGAGTTTTTGTATTTATAAAACCCTTTTTGAGATGATCACTGACTGACCTCAAGAATGTTTTGTGTTACTTGTTCCTTGGTCCATCAGCACCTTTTAACCTTTTTTATATATATATATAATTTTAATATCTTTTTTTTAATGATTTTGAGTGAGAATGACTTAATGGACTTCCCATGCTTCAAGTGAATACAGTTATACATTTTGCAAATACACACTAATTGTCAAGTCAACTAATACTTTTTTCCATTCCTTTCCATCTTTCTCTTTCCACCTCTTCTTGCCCCTCTCTCCAACTTTCACTCTTGTTTTTTTTTCTTTCTCTCTCTATCTTTCATATCCCTTTCTGTCATGGCATTCATTCACTCCCCCACAGAGAAATGTGATGAGACTCTTGCTTCTCCTCTGCCTCACACGGCCTTCACCAGCTCGTCTGTTTTCTCAAATGGATACGCACCTGGATATGCCAAGCTCAACAGGAGAGGAGGTAGACACGCATGAACACTCACACACAGGAAAAAAAAAAAATACAAATCTTCATGCACTCACACACAAACGAATACTGTAGGAAGGCTCTAGATACACATCTATAGTTAGACTCAAAAGAAAGTGATTATTCATGTACATGTGCATAATTGAATTATTTTACAGATGACACACAAGAGTTACACAGCTTCACTTATCCTTCTATATAGCTTTTCCCCTTTTGTCTCCTTCATTTACATATCTTCTTCAGATTTCTTCCTCCTTCATTTTATCCCTCTCATAGCTTTAATCATTATCAGTGGTTCAGGCAGAAACTCATTTCCACATCAGTCCACAACTAAGAGAGAAATAGGCAGACAATTACAGCCCTCTATGTTTATCTAATTAATAATTCATACATCGTCATCTATTATAGTAGCCCCACAGCTGCAGCAACAGGGTGCAGAGCTGGCAAATAAAGGCAAGGTGTGTTTAATCACACCAATCTTAACAGGTGAATGGCATTGGTCCTAGTTCAAAGATGGCAAAAACCATACATGAAGAAAAACTATTGAAAGAAATGAAACGTGATTTGTAAGTAATAATGTTAATGTTTTCTGAAGTAGTTCTGATTTTTATGTTATTCTAACGTAAATTAATGCTGTAAATCATCCTTTATTTTGGTAAGGGGACTATACTTCACCAGAAGTAGTGCCGATTGCGAGCTGTAATAGAAAGCTGACATGCTGAGGACAGCAGAGTGAAACCACGGCTCTTTAAAAGGCAAGACAACGCAGCTAGAAAAGCTCCACAACATTGTCACATGCAGCCAGTGTGCGATTGTCCAAGCAGTGTAAAACAAAAATATGTCACCAAACATCATCATGTCATCATGCTCAAGTGTATGATTGACTGGCTCTGCTGCAGCAAAAGCAAGAGCAAAGGCTGAAGTGGCAAAGGCATTCCTCTTTTATGCCGAAGAGGAAACCAATCTAAAGCTAGACAAAGCTAAGTTAGAAGCATCTGAAGCACATTAATACAGTAGTGTAGCTTATCCTTGACAGTGATGCTCCCAATGCAACTATCACGCTTCTCCTGGGCTGAGACATTATCAGGGTGCATAAAGGGCCTCACAATTTGCCATATGCCCAAAAGTTAGATCTGAGGTGGGTCATTGTGGGTAATATGTGTCTAGGTAACCTCCACAAACAGTCAACACCTTCCGCTCCAATGTTAGAGTTAAAATGCTCTACTGTCTTAATGTAATGTATTCCATATTAAATAGAAATACAGCAGCACCCAGATGACAAGCCACCCAGTGTGGGGGGTGAATGTGTCCTTCAGCCCTCTTGATAGTCTGATCAAACAAACTTTATTGGAATGATTCTGTCAGAGGACTAAAGTATACCAACAGTGAAGCACGAAAAGACAGACAAAGACAAAAGATGGTGCATGTGGTGTGTGTTGTTTGATAATTTATTAGTGTTCGTGTAGTGTAGTTATGGTGGATGTAAATGAGTGTCTGATGGACATAAATAAGTGGTTGTGTGGTGATGTTGGATGTTACAAACACACCTCCTGGCCTCCCATGCCCTCCAAAGTATACCCTCATGGGCCAGTGACGTGCGGTCAGGAGAGGCAAAGCCCCACCTGTCATCATGGAAAGAAAATATTTAATAACACACTTAAACAACAAATCGCAAAATATTTTCCATTCAAATATGGGAAAGAGACACTCGGTGTGGCAGCAGCAAACTGAGCCTCACCTTGGATTGCACAATCCCTCACAGATTGTGCTCTGCCATGCAATGAGAGCATGTTACTCTCTCTGTGTATGTCGTCAATCAAATGTTTCAAACACTTTTAATATATGCCCCCTGACTTTCCATAGTTTAGCTGATATATCTAATATATGGGTGTTAACTCTTTTCTGTGCTCAGAGATGTTACAATGGCAGTGAAGAGGCACTAGGTGAGGGGGGCAGTTATCTTGCCTCATGGTAGGGGGCAGTTCTGGGCCCGGAGATTCTACTTCGCAGCTGCAGAGCAAGTATCAATTATAAATGAGAGGATAGACGTTTAAAACTGAAAGAAGACAAGGAAGCCTCCTACTTTGTTTATAAGTAACCATAGACCATAATAATGTTTTTGTTTGTTTTTTAATGAAATGTGCTTCACATGGGCCAGAGTTTGTAAGCAGAAAGAATGCTGATATGAGATATGAAACATAACCCATTAACTGCTGCAGATCAAATGGTGAATAATATACTCTGTTGGGTTCATATTTGCAAATCTGATTCTGATGAAGTCGGTGCCTCACCAGCCATGAACTTTACAGCATGTCACTGTCCTGGGCAAACTTGGGTGGCAATGCAAGAATGAACGTATAGACCACCCTCACCAAAGCAAAGCCGCCAGCACCAGCACCACTGGGTCTCGAGGTCAGTCTCCACAGAGCTCCAGGAACTGAAGCCCCACATGCATCAGACAAAGCCAGGAACAATGGGAGAGGAGAGTAGTAGGCTGAACAAGTGGGGAAACCTAGGGCCTCACACCACCATCCTGGAAATCCCTTCAAACAAGTCTAGCATTTGGAAAACAGAACAGTGATTGTGAGTGCCACCAAGCCCTGTATTGTGGAGCCTAACTATGTGATAGGGTAGGTGGATGCATTAAAAAAAAGGCACGCATGGGCAGGTGTGTGGTAGGAGGACAGCACTCCACTTGTTTCCCCCCACCAAGTCAGCACCTCTGACCCCAGGTCCCCCAAGAACCATTGCATTGAACGGCATCCCCCGACTTCAGCAGACCCACATCCCCAGAGGGGATTGATCAGCAAAGAGGTTTTGGATTTCCAATTGAGAAGAACTGTTTTCTTGGCAATAGTTAAAGAAATAAGGACTGGGTTTCTGTATTTACCTTGAAGATTTTCAAGTTCAGTACAGTTATCCAGCAGTGACAATGATCGAGATAAAGGGATTGTGTCGCTCAGGATGGTGGAGAGTTTCTCTGTTACTGTTATCCAGAAAGAATGAACAGTTGGTCAGGACCATGTAGCGTGAAAGTAATCATCAGTGCTACCCATGGTGCATTGCGAGCAGATATCTGTGTCTGCTAAGCCCATTTTAAACATTTTACATCGAGTGATGCGAAATTTATAAATCATTTTGCATTGAATGAGTTGTAAATTTGTGCTATTTGTTGTAGAGGAGATATTATAATAAAATTCTGTCCAGAAATTGGGACTGGGAAAGAGCTGATAATGTGTCAGTAATAGATATAAGTTTGCAAATTTTAGAAATTACTTTTTTTAGGTCGTAATGTTCATAATCTCCTTAATAAGTCTTGGAGACTACAGTTGGTTATTAGATGTGTTTATCTTTAATTTGTTTCCATATTTAAATTTTTGGTAATGAAGAAACTTATCTTCCCCAACAGCAAACTGCTGGACTAATGTATTGCAAGATATAAATGGGTTGTTAATAAAAACATGATGCAGGTGAGTAATACCATTACGTTGCCATGACGGTAAATAGATGGGGTTCTTGAATAACTGGGAATCAGGATTGTGCCAGATTGGAGTGAATTTACATGGTGTTAAAAAAAAGGATTTTGTGATTTTGATTGCTTTCCACAAGGCTGATAGAGTTGAGTTAATTGTAAGGCTGTAAAAGTAGTGCATCTTCTTTATTGAGATAGGAAGGAAGGGTAGGTCAGAAACTGAAGGATTTTTCGATTGATTTTGCTAAAATTCTATTCATAGATTGTTGTGGTTTTCTTTTTGGATCCAATCTGTTTAAAAAAAAGAATAAATGATTCCTTCTCCCAGGTGACTCAGGCCACACAGTCCAGCTTCACGGGTTTTATTTAATTCACACTTTTTCATTCATTGATTTAAAGCAGTTTTTAAAATAATTTTGTCAAAATCAGGGACTGAAAACCTGAGGTGTAATCGAGCCAAATTTGTGAAGCTGGCACATAATTTTCAAGCAGAGATCTGCTTACTGAAGGGAAAGAAAGACAGGATGATGAATTTGGTAATCGTTGTGGAAACAGCACAGTGTCGCCTGTTCAGGACTGACAGAATTCAGAAGCAAGAATTCACTAACAATTGAAACAAAAAGCTTGCAGAGAAATAAAAATCAACATTTCACATTGTAAGATGTTTCCATTTAAGATTCCTTTTATGGAATGTTGACTTAACATTTACCATTAATTTCTACATAGAAGAAATCAGATCTAATGATAGACTTATTAAACAAACTATTGTCATGACGACAAAGGATGTTGACAAATAATGACCTAATGGTAACAGTCACAAAATATACTTGATAATGAGAAAAAATGATTTTTTCCTCGCTGTGATGGACTGGCGACCTGTCCAGGGTGGACCCCTGCCTTTCGCCCAAAGCGAGCTGGGATAGGCTCCAGCAGACCCCCGTGACCCTGCATAGGAAATAGCGGGTATAGATGATGGATGGATGGATGGATATTTTCCTCAACTCTTCTATCTTTCTAATATAATTTTGATCATTGTGAAAAGGAAATGGTAATTTACATATCAAAAACAATAGCAAACCAAACTTTAGTTAACTTACAAACTTTGATCAAATCTTTAACACCAGAGTCCAGGACAGATTTCCAAAGGAATGGGACTGCAGCGTTTTATGACCGTAGCTCTTCCCTCTTATCAGCTGGATTCGAGGGCAACCTTGGCAACCTCCAGAGAGGCTTGCTAACAGGCCAGAGGGCACCATAAGTTATTTTTTTCTTCTTTGGTTGTATTGAGTCTGCTCTTTTATTGTAGTGTCTCTCCCAATGTGTCTTTTAGCTGTTACAAAAATAAACTTCTTTAATTCAGGACCAGACTACATTCATGATTCTCCTTTAGAGAGAAATAATTCAGGAGACGGAAAAAAAAAAAAGTAGCTTGAGGCTTAAAAGAATAAAACATTGCTCCATGCATGTGTATATAGCTTCAGGCACTCCAGTATCCATGTGTGAGTTGCACTGAGTCGCATTGAGGCCATTGAGTCATAGGGTTGGGGCGCAGATTGGTGCTCCTGGTCTTATAGTCTCAGGCAACTGTCCTGTCAGTCTGGTGTTATTGCAAACCCCTCCTGTGCTTTGGCCATATATTGATTCATGTGCCCACTCATTTTAGCAGCTATGAAGCCTGATAAGAGCTTCCATATGGTTCTGATACAGGTTATAGGCTGGTAGTTAGATGGCATTGTTCCCTTCTGGGGGTCCTTCATGATGAGCACTATCTGGTCTTGGGCTAGCCACTCTGGGTGGGTCCCTAACCTCAGCAGCTGGTTCAAGTGTGCTGCTAGTTGTTTATGGAGTGCAGTCAGTTTCTTCAGTCAGTATTCATAAACATACATAGAATATCTCTGTAAGCATTTGTACATGTGAGCATGTGTGTGTGTATTCACATCGCTTCAAAGTGCAGGTGTGACCAAGCATGACATTGGACTGCTAATCACAAACATGTGGCCACTGATCCTTCCATTTACTTTTTTTTTAATCAGTCCTAGCCCTCTCTTCTTATCCGTCTTTTCCTTTCACTTGTCATCTGTGTCATCTCTTTATTCCACTCTTTTTTCATGTTCCCTCCACACACTTTTTGTTTTCAGCAGTAATATTCTCCTGTGATTTTTTTTCATCTTTTACATTCTCAACTTCAGTCTCTCAAAGATTCATTCTCTATCTTTTTTTTTTTTTTTTTTGTTCAAGCTAAAGACGTCTGCAGGACAATGGTACACAGACTTGCTGCACAATTAACCAGTTGTTGCTTTTCACTCGCAAGCATCTTGCTAAGTTGTTTGATGTCTTCAGTCATTGCAGTCATCCATTGATAATGGTGGTCCTCTTCTAATTAAATTACTCTGTCTCTGTCTGCTCCCTTTGCTCCATGACAGAAAAATTAAGTATTACCAGAGAGCCAACCAGCTGTTTTCACTCTGTTCCCTTTTTCTGGCAGTCTGGCATTTTAATGAATTAAGATGTTATATTTTCTGTTTATATAGCTTTTATTCATAAAAGTGGAAATTATGATACATATAATTACATATTCATGTAGAGCTTTATCATGTACAGCACAGAACCCTGAAAGTATTTAAACAGACATGCACCAAAATGAAATTTAGTGTGAAAACACCCACCCAAGTCACCTCCCACATAGACCATAGTCATTTGTTGCATGTAATACCTTTCATCAGGTGTCTGAACCTCATCTACTATCACTGTGTCTCTATTTGTCTTTCTCAAAACTCAAAAAGATTGAAAAAAAAAATTATTAAAAAATCCTTGGATTTACAACACTAATTCCTAAAAAGTTGGGACGCTGTGTAAAATGTGATTAAAATCACTGCAATAAGTTACAAATCTCATAAGCCCATTTTTCCCCCACTAGAAGACAGAGAACATATCCAATGTTGAAAATAAGACTTTTTACCATTTCATGGAAAATATTTGCTCAAAAAGTGCTCAAAAAAGATTCCACCATCTACAGGACTCAGTGTCATTAAAAGATTCAGAGAATCTGGACGAGCATCTGTGCTCAAGTCAAAACTGGATGTGTGTGATTTTAGGATCCTCAGGGGGGGTTTCTAGGATTTCAGAACAACCTGGGCTTAGCCCGGGTGGACTGGATGTAAATCTAAAGATAAGTCAATGATTTTTTTTTTTTTCCATCAAGTACATAAAGGTTTTGATTTCTTTTTTTCTTTTTTGTGACTACATATATGCTGTGGTTTAGTGTCAAGATTGACAAAAAAAACAAACAAACTTTAACTTATATATGCAATTTGATCTTGCAGTGATTTCCTAGTGCAAAGGTGAGACTGTGGGTGCAAGTGTACTTCAGCCCTCTTGACATTCTAATCTAACAAACTTTATTTGAACATGATTCTGTCAGAGGACTAAAAGAAGAGAGAAAAAAATGCAAACAGAAAAAAACAGCAGTGGAACATATTAAGACAGACAAAGACAAAGGATAGTGACTGTAGTATGTTTTGGTGATAATGTATTGGTGTAGTGCAGTATGATGGATGTAGATGTGTGTATGTGTGGTGATGTGAAGTTCAAGTTACACCCCAATTCATTAATTTTAAGCTAAAACAGTCCAACAGTTACTTAAAGCAATGATATTGACCCATGACATGGTGCTGGTGTGCTGGATCAGTGTCATGCAGCAGACCTCCATAAGTGCTCCAGATTCCTTCTCCAACTCATCAGGACCATCCAGTTCAGCAGGCTCCCCCTTCAGACCCAGATAGCAAAGGTGACGGGCCTCCACTCCCCCGACATGACAGAACCTGGGCTGGCCAGAATCCCGGGAGGGTAACAGTCAGCAGGGCCGCAACACACCTGCTGCATCAGGTTTTATTGTCTTTTTTTTTTTTTTTTCAACTGTAAAGCACTTTGGTCCACCTTGGTTGGTTCTTAAATGTGATGTATAAACAAACTTCACCTCGCTAGCTTAGTTTGGTGCAGCAGTTGCAGGTCAGGAAGCTGTTGCAGATCCCTGTCAGCTCTTGTGTTTTACATCAGTGAAATAAGACACTAAATTGTGTCTGAGCTGCTTTAATCTACTGCGTGAGTATGACAGTAGAGAAGAGAACAAGGTCGACTAGCTTTCTATAAATGTTGTACGGTTTCATTTCTCTATGCGGGAACAAAATTTGATGTAAATGACAGGAGCGCCGCATCAATCTAACAGGAAAAAACGCTGCGAGCAGGGTTCGAACCTGCGCGGGAAGATCCCATTGGATTTCAAGTCCAACGCCTTAACCACTCGGCCATCGCAGCAGACATTGAAAGAGTAGCAAGGTATCTTTTTTGATAGTTAAAAATGGCGCTCCAAGCTGTGTCTTCCATATGTTCTTGTACACACTGATGATCGTGAATCCTTTTGTTTTTGTTTCATTTGGTTTATTCATGCATCTACAAATGGCGCTATTAATTGTAAACACATCGCGACTCACGATTCAGAATATTTTCGCCTATTTGTTTGCTTTTCAGACATGCAGCACGAAGTATGGATAGTTTGCTTTAAAACGAGAGAAAATTTGAATTATTTTCGGTTTTACGAGGCTAGAAAGTCCTGATATTGGGTCGCTTTATTGTATTGTGGCATACCTGCGCCCTCTGATGTCGAACAGGCGTTACTGCAGGTGACGTTCAGGGACCTCAGGAATATACCACTTTTTCCGGCACCGTGCCGGATCTCCGGCGTTTGACTATGATTTATGAAATTATTTTGTTGTTCTCTCGGCCATATTAGTTTCAGGATGTACTTTTCCTTCATAAGAAATCTTGTTTCTAGTTTAGAAGTGGTAGACGTTCAAAACGTGAAACAAGTAGAAAACATCAAATTACTTAGGAGCAAACCTGCTCTGCCGTCAGTGTTAATATGCTTACTTTTAGATTTATGGACTAAAAGAGAAAGATTAAAGGGTTAGGTATTTAGTTTAAACAATAATGATGTGCTGGCACCGTTGCTTTTAATTGTGTAACAACAGTGTAACAGTAATATCAGATGGTACTGACAAAGTGGTCCTTGTCTGGCCCAACAGTTTGTTCTAGAAACAGCCATATGCCTTGAACTGGAACAAATCCCAGCCAATCACATTACATCATTCAGCAACAAGCCCCACACATTCATTTCCTCTTCCAGCCCTTTAGAAACCAGAAAGCCTCTCTAAGGTTTGGAGGACTTCCCTCAGCTCTCAGTATCTTTCTATATGACCAGGACCAACACGCCCATGAACATGTAAAAGTGACTCATTTTTATGGTTCTAGACCAGTCACCAAGGTTAAAGGTTATTTTTATTTATTTATTTTTACATGATGCTTTTAATGAGTCCTCCAGTGACTGTAGCCACTCAGCAGAGATAAAAAATTAAAAATTCCCCACAGCCTCATGAAGCTGCTGGTTTTTAAAGACAGTGATAACAACAACATAAATGTCAGACAGTATTCCAACATCAGAAATTCTGAAAAAGGAATATTGTGAACTAAAAGAAGCTACCGCAGCTTGATTGCATGCATTAAGTGTGAACACCCCTCCTGACCTGACCTGACCTCTTTTATCTTTATTTCCGAGCAGTGCAAGTTCTCCCAGCCGAGAGGAGATCTCCTCAGTACGGCTCTTTTTCAGGTTGTTTTAAAGAAACCATGATTGATGATGAAGATGTCTTCAAAACTTACCAAAAATATCAATAAATGATGTTCACCATATCGTGGATGCCCACCGCCTGCTACTAGAAGTAAACTGGAAAAGGGTTTATGTCTACATTTCCAGCAACTTGCACCAGTACGAGGGTAAGTAGATACTCTGGTTACATTAGTCGGCAAGCTAACTGTATAAACTTTATGTCTCTCGCAGTATCAGACAAAGATCAGGACACAGAGGTTGTTGTCAGTTCATTCTGTTACAGGTCCATGAAGGAAGCTGAGGAGCCACACAGTCTGGGTCTGGGTGGTGAAGCTAGGATCTGTAGGACAACAGTTCTAAGCCTGTTGCTTTAATAACCCAGTGCTCCCGATGTTCCTGGGGACTTAGTTAAGGTTATACATATTGATTGTAACTCTATAACCTGTACATGAGGGAAAAATTGATTAAAATAACAGGTAAGTTTATCTTGCTGGTCCCCACTGGATAACTGCATGCATTCTTGTTCTTGTTCATGTTAGAACGTTGTTACCATTACTTTGTTATAAGTGTTCCTGATGTTTTTGGGGATTCATGTTTGACGTAACTTAACTCTTATCCATCCATCCATCCATCCATCCATCCATCTTCTTCCACTTATCCGTAACCGGGTCGTGGGGGCAGCAACCTGAGCAGGGACGCCCAGACTTCCCTCTCCCCAGACACCTCCTCCAGCTCTTCCAGGAGGATCCCAAGGCGTTCCC
>JBAMYA010000017.1:4938215-4979491 GCA_037176975.1 Arrhamphus sclerolepis
CCCCAGAATACTTCAAATGAACCTTCCTGCATTGTCAGATGTCAGAAATATGCCAATAATATTTCAATAATATTTGGGTTATATAAGTAATTATTTAAACATCTGGTTGACATCTCCCAGTTACAGTTATTACATCAGTCAGCAGAACAAAACACATATGTGGGTTAGCCTGTTAACTCTGTTACTAGCAAGGTTAGTTTCAGTGGGACATTAAACTTATCTCCTTCAATTTACCAAAAGTCTTCTGTAACATATCTTATGCTTATTAAAGTTTAGCTCTCTTTTTTGTTTTTGTCTATATAGCTGCTAATGTACATTATTTAGTAGCATATACTGTAACTACAATAAGAGGATGATAGGCTAATCTAGAATTTTCTGTCATAGTATTTCTATTTTGTAATACAGACTTTTCGTGCCATATTCCGTCAAAATAGCCACTTTGAATTTGATTCAATTATGTGGGTATGCTAATAATATTTGGGTTATATAAGCAATTCTTTGAACATCTGTGTGAAATCAGAGTTTGTGTCTATCTCCGCTGTGTGAAACACGAAACACAACTCAGGCTAATTTAAGGTCTATTTTTCACACACAATCGAGCTATTATCTTACATTAGCTAGTAGCTTATAACTACAGTAAGAGAGTAACCTTAACCTAAATCTAATCTAAACCTCACTTGAATTTAAACCTAACACTGCAACATTTAACTTATAATCTCCTTACGTTAAGTGTTTTACAAAAAAATCTGATGCCTATTTAAGGTTAGATTTGTTTAATCTATAGCTAGTAGTTTACATTAGCTAGTAGCATATAGCTACAGTAAGAGAGTAATCTTACTTAGCATAATCTAGGATTATGAAATGTGAAACATCATGTTCTGAGAATATGCAAAACCAATGCTCCAAACAGATGCAGGAAATGTGAAACAAGTCGTTATAAGTATGCAAACTAAAACTCGTTAGATCTGGAAAAATCTACTTTAAATTCATTGTTATGTTACATCATCCTTCCAATAAATGGTTGTCTTTTTTTTTTTACTCATTTTGGAAGCGCAGGTTACGAACTAACAGTTTTTCAAGAGTAATCGCTGTTCATTTCCACTGAACATGAAATTTCAGCTGCTCCACGTTCGTCATTGACTTATTATCCTCATCCTAGTGCCTTTTTAGAATAAGATCTTTTAATAAGAGACAGCTCTGGACTGCTGGCAGGCTAGTGCTGTTTTAAGTCCTGCAGAATGGGGTTTGACATTATACTGCCGAAATAACCACAGACCTCCAGGAAAAGACCTCACCTTGGTGCTAGCATATTTCTCCCTCAGAATCCGATATAAGTCGCTGAATCAATGTTATTTTCACACATACACAAGTGGAGTGCAGCCTGAAGGCTCAGAGTTTTACAAGGATCCAACTGTGGTTTCCTCCTTTGGCCTGCTCCATACAGAGTTTTTCCTCGACTCCCATGATCGTGTTACAGTATTAGTTACTGTATAAGCTCAAAGATCTAGGTTTTCAGGAATGTTTCGCAGAAATATATTATTTTGAACTGATTGATCATCTGCAGTTGAAGTTTGGTACATCTGGAACATTCAGCATGTCATGAAATTGAAAAATATAACAAAAAGAGACTCAACTTCTGACATCAAATCGAAGTTCAGCATTTGATATGTTTTCTTTGCCCTGGTTTGAATAAAATGTGGATTTATGAGATGTGCAAATCATTACATTCTGTCTTAAATCTTTAATTCTACGCTGAAACACATTTTTTTCCCCCAGAATTGAGGTTTTACAAGATAGCAACAGAGTTCTAATTCATTAGTTTGGAAATGCGTTCAGAAATGCAAGGCTACTATTACCTTCCCACCGAGTCTTAGCACACCATGAGATTTTAGATGTACATTTATATAAACCGTCCTGGCACCATTACCTGCCACTAATTAGTTCATAAAAAGCAGATTTTGCAAAAGCAAGTGAAGACAATAACAATCACATCTTTGTACTTTCTGTTAAATCAAGTTTCAAACAAATGAACACAGCTGAGATTTAAGCTGTTGCTATGTTTGAGAAAACTACACATTTTTATGAATGTTGTTTGTGTTTTAAAAACTGTAACAGACTAATATTTATTTCTCAAACACAGGACTGTGTTCGCCTGTGCATGTCTGAGATCCAGAGTGAAATCCCAGAGTTGGACGCGTCTGCCCTTCCGCTTGATGACAACAGTGATGACGATTATGATGAGGACCTCTTACTCAGCATCATTCTGGCCTCTCTGGCTGAAGGCAAAATATCAGGGTCAGATCTGGGAGTCCATGGCGACAAGCGTCGCTCATATTCCATGGAGCATTTCCGCTGGGGGAAGCCCTCTGGACGTAAACGCCGACCAGTTAAAGTGTTTCCCTCTTCTCTGGAGGGAGGTAGATCCTCCGAGAGCAGCTTCCCATTTCGGGCACGCAGGCATCTGGGCAGCAAAAAGGGTGATGCAAAGGAGGGTGCTCAGGAAGGAAATCAACAAAATCAGGGTTCACAGAGGTCCAGAGTCAGCTCCAGAGCAAATGGATCTGTGGGCCTGCAGGACAGAAAAGATGGGACATACCGGATGACTCATTTCAGGTGGAGCAGCCCACCTTCATCTAAACGTAATGGCAGAATTAAGAAGTTGTGGGAGGAGAAACATCAGAGGCAGCTGCCCAAGTTCCTCAAGGACATTGTGGAAAAGGATGTGCGGAGGATAGTGGAATAAATATGAGGCTGAGGAGGGAAGAATAGTCAAAGGAATCTGCATGCTAATTCTCCTATTTATGTCTTAATTTAACTTAAAAGTGTTGCTCTCTTCAGCATGTTAAATGTATTTTCTGAGCCAAATGTTTCTCTCATTAAAACTTTAAACAAAGACAAAAAACAAGGCAGTTGTGTTGAATAAAAGCCTTTCTGTACTCTGTCATTGCCTTTAGCTTCTTGGCTTTGACTAAAAAGCTCTCTGAGAATATATTTTATTTAAAGAACTACTGTTACCAGTACAAATGTTTTATTTTTTTGTTCATTTTTTTTAAACAACTAAACAGTTGCTGACTGTGGAGATATGTTTTTTTTTTAATATGTTAATTCAGTTGATTTACATTTTTCATATATATAAATTAATATTATATTAAAGTATTGTTTGTTGCAAATGATGATCATTTTATGACTGATTTAATTTGAAAAGTGAAGCATCACATCAGGTCCTGAGAGAAAAAGAAAATATGGACCCTCCAAAGTCAGCGGAAACAGAACTCATTGTGGCCCAAGTGAAAGAAAACAGCTGAAAGGAAATGAGATATACGCGCAGAAAAGTCCAAACATCAGACGTTATTACCTCCGAAGCAGAAGAAAACAAAGCGAGCTAAAATGAAGCAGTTGTGGAGAGCAGATGACTGGATTAAAGAAATATTTAGTGATGAATCACAAGTCCACATCAAAGGTCTGTGAAGCAATATCGCTGCATAAACGGCATTTCTACAGCCCTGATCTCCAATCCCTCGAATGACACTGCATCAAGAATTATCATTCATCTGTTGCTGATTTAATACATGGGCACTTTGTAAAAACATTTTTAAAGGTTTATAATAGAGAAACAGATGGCACTTAAAACATTGTTGTGCAAAAAAGAAGCCAGATGTTAACATTTTCTCAAGGCAGGATCGTGATCTCTGGGCTTGGAGGCACCTAAGTGTGTCACAGTGTGGAAACGTGTAGATGGTTACATGAATATCTGTAATTCTGAACAAACCAGACTGTTATCAACAACAAATCCAAAAAAAGAACAAAAACATAAAAACAGGTTCCTTGATGGTATGAGGCTGCATCAGTGTCCCAGCTCATTTTGTGATGGCAGCATTATTTATAGATGAACTTGATGAGAGAAAGCATGAAATATGTTTGAGCTACTGTTTATACCTTCTGTAAAAGGATAGAAATCAAAGTAAATGTGCGACCGACCTGCAATCCAGGCCTCCAACCACCACATATTTATATATTTTTATACAAGAGATCTGGATACTTTTCTGCCACGTTACCTCTCTCTGTCCTTCATCCTTTCCGTCTCCCTTCTCTTTTCTTCCTTTATCCATCGGTTATCGGCAGGAGGGTCCCCCCATAACTGATCCGGGTCCTCCTCAAGGTTTCTCAGGAGTGCCTAGAGACAACTTTGTTGTACATAGACGCTAATATAAATGAACTGAATGTGATCACTACATTTTTGTATCAGCATTTCCCACACTGTCCCTAAGAAGCATATTTCCACAGCATTTTAACCAGCGTTCCTCATTTCCAGTCCTGCATGTCTTGGAGGTTGCACCAGCACAACTGAGTAGAATGAGTAGGTCAACAGACCTAGATAACAAACTAATGGTGACTTGGAGCAGGCAAGCTTCTTAAGTAAATGCTAGCCAGCAAATAGTTGGGATCTTTATCTAAATTAAAGTTTATGGTGGAAACTGAAAAGAAAAGAAAAAAAAAGGTCCATGTCAAGGCTCCTTCTCAGAAAGTTCATCTGTTAACTTACAAGAAAATGAGAACATCACAGATTAACAATATTGCTTTCCATTCAGGAGGTTACATATTTCTTTGCCAATTGATTGTTTATGAATTTCAGCTTATTACTGAGTACATGGCATTTAATTGTGGGAACTCAACCACTTTAGTCCCACATGACTCATGGCTCACTGCAGGACAACCAGTTCATCAGGTCAAACTCATCTCTCCACATGCTTCCAGAGACCCAGATAAACACTTCTGAGGCAAATCAAGTTTATTTATACAACACATTTAACAGACGAAGGTAACTCGAAGTGCTTGGCAAAGGCTTTAAGATGAAAAGAATAGAACAAAAACTATTCAATAAAAAAAACAAATGCAAATGAAATCCATAAGGACTCTTGAGGACCACACGTGCACAGTCACTGATTTCAGAAAGAAAAAATGTAGTCACCATTTTAAAGTAGAAGAACTGTCTGAAAAAAAGAGGTTTTTGATTCACCCACTAGCAACTTTATGACATCCCAGAAGGCCGTCTGACAGCCCCTCACGTTTTGAAGCATGTGTCCACAAAATCTCACATGATTTCTGGGTGGCTCAAAGACTCGCAGGTGGCACCAGCCCGACACATGGTTGGATAAATCATCAAACTACAGTACAGTTTTTTATTTCTCCTCCAATCATTTGCCTCTTTATTCTATCTAGCATTTCTGTATTTTTTTTTTCTTTGTATGAAAGGCTTTAATTGCTTTTTATAAGAATTCCTTGGCCAAAGCACTGAAATCCACCATTAAATTAGGATACTTTTTATGTTTTATATAGCGCGCTTGAGGGGTTGAAGATCTGAGACCATCGATACTGGCTTCAACATTGTTCCTTGCACGCAAATTGTCATGTGAGTAATAAAGTAAGTAATAAAATACACCATCTTTTTTTTAATGTTTTATGTTTCAGGACATAAAAAAATCATGTGTTCCTTGCTAAGTCTTAAATATTGTAAATGCAACCTCAGATAAACAAAACCACATGATGTATTGCTATTACCAAAAAACAGTTAAGTGCATCCCCTGATTCAATAGCTTTTAGCAGTAATAACTTATAGTAATATTTTAATACCTGATTTTACCACTGTGACATTTTTGGTTTGGAATTTTAGTCTGGTTTTCTTTCCCAAATTGCTTCAGTTCATTGGTACTAATAAGTCCTCTTAACATCCCACAACAGTGTTTCATTTGCTTTGACACCTGAACAGGCCGTAGCCTCTTTTCTTTTTCTCAGCCATTCAGTTATAGATTTGCTGCTGGGTTTTGGTTCATTGTGCAGTTGGAAAATTTTTTTTTTTTTAAAAACTAGCCCAAATCATCACCAGCTTGAGAGATAATACGATGTGAATATATTTGATTTTCACTATAATGTTCCTCATTCACAAACGCACGATAACAGATGCATGGTGAGGCACAGTGGGGCTCTGTATCTTGCCCAAGGACGTTGCAACATAATGAACTATGAAACTGGGAATAAAACCACAATTAGCCACTGACAGCGCTACCTCCTACACCACTGCTACATCAATGTTTCTACAATTGTACCCCAACACAGACACCTTACAGATGGAGTATGACCAACTCAATCCACTGACTTATGGGTTTCTATTGATTTTAGTTTCCAGGAGGTAGTTTGCTGATGTCTTTCCAACTTGGCTTTATGTTACTACACATCTAACTAAACTACCAAAACATCTGCTTTTATGGAGTTAATCAAGTGCAGTTGATTAGCACCTTGAACTGTTGACCCTGTTTATACTTATGAAAGCACCCACACCCACACACACACACACACACACACACACTCCTACATTTTTAGACTTAGTTTTTTCTTCAGTAAATAATGGCATGCTGTAAAATGTGTTATCTATATTTTAAAGTCAGGGATAAGTCTGCATAAGAAAAATATTACCATTATCCTCATGTGTAATTTTTTTTCAAAAAAGGAGACATTTATAGACAACCACTATCACAACATTCAATAAAGCCATAAGCTAGACACAGAATATCAGAATTCTAATCAGGCATCAAAGCCATCTACAGAGGCGATCAGATGACCCGCATATCAGCGGCAAATTCACAATGCAAGTATTGATGGAAGTAGTTTAACATAGAGGAGACACTGTACAGAAGAGCCAGATAGAATAAACACTACATTGAACACAGCAGCTGATAAAATAAAAGGTTAGAATCTATTTGTAAGAGAAATACCATTTTTCCATTGCAAACCGTAATATTTTTCCACTGTATCTCAGGAATACTGTGCTAGAACATGAATAACAATGTGATTAACAAGCAAATAAATTCAGTGACGATTTTTTTTTTTTTTTTTTGGTCTTTCATGGTTGAAGATACATTTATTGAACAACACAGCAACATTATTAGCATGCAAAGTCAGGTATGACACGCGTAAGGCAATTCCTCCTTGTAAAAGCTGCCTTTGTCACTAGGTAATCCAGTTTTTAAAGTGCAAAGTCCACAAAATGAATATATTTGACCTACAGCACTACACTGTAAACAGATTAACCAGACATGTAATGGAGAAAAAAAAAAAAGTAAGGTTGGTTTACTACATTACATGATGCAATGACAACACAGACTGATTGATTTACATATGTTCACTGCCATGTTCAAGATCGTAAAAGGCAATATTACAATGTATCACTGAAGGGTCTAGACAGCAGTGCAGTACCCTTCAATATCTTTTTCTTCATTAAAATGGTGCAGAGTCACTGAGCAAAACTGTAAACTGTGTCTCTGGCAATTGACAATAAAGACACGAGTGAGAGTTCACACTGACACATGAAAGAAAAAAAAATGCTTACTCACACTAAAAAGGGTTAACGTGAACAGATGGTTTGATACACTGAGAAATGTGGACTTGAATATACATACATTGGTCATTACATTCTAAAATAAGAAAATAACGGAGCCTACTGGACTGCGACACGACAATCAGGGACAAATCAAGACGCTATTGCATACGTTAAAGACAGCTGCAGGCCTGACACAGCTCGTTCACAGAAGCACAGGTGAGGGAAAGGTAGTGTCTATAAACATCACATAACTGAACCATCACAGCATCACAACAGGAGGCACAGTTCAAACTACGTAAAAATATCTGCTACCAACAGGTGGATTGGGTGAGCCAGGCTTGTGCCAAATTATTGCCATTATACTTTTTTTTTTTTTTTTTTTTAAATCAGTGTGCATACATGAGCACACAAAAATGGCTTTTCAGATCTTGATGAGACAGACGCACTACTGCTGGTAAGCTGTGTGCAAACTCATTTCTGCAAGACTGAGGATGTAATGGCAACGATGTAGGGCAGTTTGAAGATGCTGAGACCTGTTTTTGTGAGTAGTTATGTTGCTACAATAAATTTTGAAAAGTTGTTTTTATTTAATTATTACAAGATGGACTATTTAATACTTCATGACCTCCAGATGATCCAATTTTCTTTGTGTGGACTGTTTATTAGACTTCATTATGTTGCTGGTTGGAGATTCTAGGAACACAAGAGCGGAGGCAGTTTAAAATTAGAATATGAAGCGCACACACGCACGCACACAATCCCTACTCTGTACATCAGGTTAAAGATTTATATAATTCTCTGTATGTACACATATATATGGACAGAAAAAAATACTTTTCTAGACAAACATTACAGTAAACGCTTCAGGAGTATGGGTGCAATGTGTGATTTCATGTGTTTTAATTTGTGGTTATTCTAGTTAAAAACAGTTAAAAACTAAACAATAAATAGATTATGAATTAGTAAATAAATGCCTGAAATAATAATTAAAAAAAGCACTTCTGGCCAACACTAAGAAAGCAAAACAAAACTATAGCAATGCATTAAACACTGAGGACAGAGGTTTAAGTGCCGAGTAACAGGAGAGATTGTAGGAGTAACTTTACATTGATCCATCTAAACAACATACACAAAAATACAGTCAAGTAAATTAAAAATGCCCCTATTTCACATGTACTCTATATTCATCAAACCTTTCAAAATATAGAGAAAATGACAGCAGAAATAAGCAAGATTGGCCAATCTAATTTTGTGATTAAATGTAGTATGGCACCCTGCAAGGGACAAATAAAAAAAGTTCAAACGTTTCCCCATAATGGCAGTGCCGATCACAAATTCAGTTACAGGATACACAAAAAAAATGATCCAATATTTATTCATAAAAGTAGTTGGCAAGTTCTAATGTGAAAATTCAACTGGGCAAGTTTGTGAATGAAGTGAGTGTTTTTAGACCTGCTGCATTTATTGACATTTGTCAGCTTGTTTTGGCTGCAATCAAAGGCTAAAAGGAAATCTGAGAGCAGAGTTTTTAAATTAAGAAGTGGCTTGTTCTTAAGTTGCGGCTGAGTTTGTCCCACATGCACTGTGGATGTCTGATTCTATGGTCCAAGAGGACTTTAAAGTGAAGAACGGCTGCCTGTCCCAAAATCCCTTCCCTGTCTTTAAAGGTTAATCGGCTCTGCCACGGTGTAGAAGACTTTGCGGTTTAGTACACACAAAGGTCAGGAAACTTCATCTCGTAAATGGGAACAGATCGACTCTGGCTTTGACCGTAGCCTGATGAAATGGTTCCAGATGGACTGGGAGGGGGTCTGGACAGAAGGAGGAACAAAACAGAGCAAATGTCATCACCATCAGTCAATGCATCAAGTGATTCATTCAGTTAGTCAAAACCGATGCCACTGATGTCAACAATCTTTAGAAAATCTCAAAGCTGTGTCTCACCTGATTGTGATTTCAAAGATCTGATTTAATTTGCTCTGCAGCATCGTAGCCTAAAAGAACAAAAAAAAACATCAAAATTGAATATTTTTATTTTAAATCTGAGAGGAAAAATGTTGTTTGAACAAAGAGTTTACTGTACCCTAGCACCACAGTGGGCAGCTATCTCCTCAAAGGGAGCTTTCTGGAACTTCTCCACCACTTGTCTCCTCCGCTCCCTCTCCTGTTCTTCCATACCCACAGTGTCCACTAGAGGGCAACATAAAAATGTTCTTCGTGAATTCATTTGAAAGCAGTAATGGGAAGTTATGCTTTAGCTGTTTTTTTTTTATAGACTCGACTTGATTTGTAGCATGACTTAATTGGCCATAAAATATTCAAACTTTTTTTTTTAACCCTCTATTAAATTGACAGTTCATCACTCACAGCAAGGTTTTAAAACAAATACCAAAAAAGAAGTTGAAAAGGTTTCAGTTTACAACCACAAAAATGGATAAAAATAAGGGGGCATACCAATGGCATTTTTCAGCGTTTCAAACGTGATTTCCTCTGCTGGTGTTCTCTAGAGAAAAGAACAAGTAGAAACAGACATGATGTACTGACAAGGTTCACGTTTGTGAAATGCCTTGAGTTACATTTCTTGTATTTACCTCCTCTTTTTCTGGACTGTTTCGTGACTCAACCTCCACCTGAAGAGAGATGGTCTCCCCGATGCTCTTTCTCTTGGACAGCCGGTCCTCTTCTGGAATGAGATTACACATATCTTACTTTTGATGTGATTTTAGGGATGGCCATTTCAAGCCAGACTACCATTCAGACCAAAATCATTCAACAATTATTTTGACTATTATTTTGAACTCACACCAATCCAACAGCACACAATAATCAGACTGGACTGAACTGTTTTACAAACACCCATTCACTCACACACTTCCTCATCTACACGTGTGTATGTGTGTCCACGTGTGTGTGTGTGTGTGTGTATATATATATATATATATATATATATGTGTGTACACACATATATATTTTTATACGTGTGTATATATATTGATGTATGTATGTGTGCGCCTGCATATACAGGAATACACATGCATGCTTACTTTATATACTTATTTATATTTATTTATAGTGTGGTGCAATACGACAATATGTCACTTACAGTGGGGAGAAAAAGTATTTAGTCAACCATCAATTGTGCAGGTTTTCCCACCTTGTTAAGACTTACAGAAAACGTTTGACTTCTGTCATTGCCAACAAAGGCTATATAACAAAGTATTGACATGAACTTTTGTCATTGAACAAATACTTATATACACTGTCATTTGCAAATAAATTCTTTAAAAATGAGCCAATGTCATTTTCTGGATTTTTTTCCCTCATTTTGTCTCTCATAGTTGAAGTGCACCTATGATGGAAATTACAGGCCTAAACACAATGACAATAAAGTATCTATCTATCTATCTATTTAGCTCTGAATTTCACTGATGTTTTGGAGGCCAGAAGTTTGGGGTTCTTTACCAAATTGCGGGACGTAAGGTGTAACCAGTCTCTCTGTATTATAACCACTTCCTCCAAGCACCTCAGTGATCTTCGACTGGAGGAACAAGACATCCCCTTCCACCTTCTCCAGTGAAGAAGGCAGCCTAGGAATAAAGCGGGAACACAGAATTTAAAGTTGGAGTCAGCATTAATTAGCGGTGTCCTTAAATGCTCAATTTAATCACTTGTATGGTGTGATAGTATTGAAAGTGTCTGACACATACTTGGGATTCTCAATGAAGACGTCTTCTGGCAAAAGGTAAGTACTGTCTTTCTGTCTCACCTCAATTACCTGAAGAGCAGGAGGGGTAATATACGTTTTAATATGAAGCATACAAACACACACATTTAGACAACTCGGTCCCGACCCACACCTCATGTATGTGCTGGCAGAAGGCTGGAACTGTGGTGAGCTGGCAGATAAGGTTGAGGTAGGCAGCAGCGAGGGCGTGAACAGCACAACGGTTGTAAACAGGCAGAGCCTCATCTGTGGACAGAGCCAAGTCCTGGACAAGATACAAAGAACTTTCAGCAACACAATGTCTGTAGAGAATTGAGGAATTTAGACTTGTTCAACTACTTTTTGATAGAAGAGTTCATATTTCTTTCAACTGTACCTGCAAGGCAAGTGCCAGGCGAATAAGATCCACCACCACCTCTTCATTAGCCAGCTCCACGCTGAGAAGACCTAGCAGGGCAAAGAGAGTCTCATAGTGCTCTCGACCACTGCTCTCCTCCTTACAACCCAGGTAGATGTGTCGGTACAGCTGCTGGCCGTGCTAATGGTGATGCGCAGGGACAAAATATTCTTGTCATGTGTAATAACAATGAAATTTTAAAAGCAAAAACTCATAACATTTTATTCCTTGCATTCTGTTAAAGAACACTGTTTAGTTTGCATTAGCAAGGCAAATATTTTGTGAGGAGTTATCTAATAAGGTTAAAACTAATTATCTAAAAAGGTTAAAACACAGGAAAATTAAATAAACAATAAGTGTACAGACATACCTTTTTCATAAATAAATTGTCTTGTCTGGAGCATTTGTCAACTTTGAGCTTCAGCACAGAGATGTCAGAGATGATGCTACACAGAAGGATGGCCAGACACAAAATGGTCAAAACCAATAACATTTCAACTTCAGTCCTTCCAGGTTCCTGCACAGAAAATTACACACCTTATCTGGGCAAACTTGGGTCGGTTATCATGCCTGTCAATGAGACTGAGAAGGATCTGGAGCACCAGCAGTCGAACTTCTGGATCCTCTGTTAGAGAGAGAGACAGCAGCGGCTCCAAGAAGGAGCTGGGCAGCGCCGTCAGCATGTTGGTAGTCTGGAAACCTGCTGTTACCTGCAAGATTGTAATATTGGTTTACTATATCACAACAAGGAATGGAAAGTACACATTTTCAAAGAGAAAACATACATTTAGCCTTTTTTCTATTAAAACTACAAATTCTATTTACATTTACACCTCTTGTGGCACTTGTGGTTTCTTTTACAAAACCTACTCTAATTTTCTTTCATTCCTGCTTTTTTTTTTAAACCTGATCATTTAGAAAATAAGCAAGCACTTACCTGAACCAAGGACTTGAGCAACATAACTTGAATCATTCTAGTACTCTCAGAGCTGGAAAGGAAAAAAGCAAATTAAGATTCAAACGCATCCTTTAAGTCCAAACCAAAATTACACCAAGTGGTGTACATGAATGTATGCCCTGGAAAAATGCTGCTGATGCAGATCGTATGCTTGTTTTGTAACATCTGTAACATACTCAGAGGCAGAGGAGGGAAGACTTAGATGAATTCCAGGAACGGGAATCTTGCCCATTATAAAGAGCATGACCTCTGATCTTTGGTAGGTGGGTAAGGTGTTGGCAAATGAACCTGAAAGGAAAAGAAAAAGATACTCAGACAGATCAAATGACAATGTGAAGTAAAAGAAAAATAAGATGAACTAAAGAATATAAAAACTTCCAGTTTTCTTGGCTAATTCAGATTTCTGACTTTCTTATGAGGGCTGACTGGCTGCTGCTGATTTTAACCAGTTTTGATTTTCAGTCTGTTAACTACAATCAGCAGCATACAAGTACCACTATCAACCAGGGAAAGATAACATAGACCAACTATTTTTATTTATTTATTTATTTTTAGCTTTGTTTTAGTCTCATAGCCTTTATTAGCTTCGTAACACTGGACATGTCAAGTAGGGTTCTGGATAAAAGTTTTTACCCCTGCAGTACAGGGGGCTGTACAAACTGCAATTGTTGGATATTCTGTATTCAGAGTGAAAATCTCCCACATCAAAGAAATGCTGCCAATAATTTGTGTCATCAGAATACACTTAAAGACAAGGAAAGAAATAACTAGATTTCTTCCACGTATCAACCAGGGTTTTTTTAAAAAAAAAAAAAGAAATCAATACTTCCAGATACCAATATCAACCCACTGGCTAAAAAAATTGAACGATTAAGATCATTAGCCAACAAGCTAACAAAAACAACAGACATCCTATTCACAGACTCACCAATGGTCCTGATGACAGCCTCCTGCAACTGCCTCTCCTCGTGAGCTTTGATGATCTTGGTGCCAATGTTGGTGTTCCCATCGTAAGAACCTGTTAACTCGTAGTCCACACTCAGACGAAGCTGCCTCAGGAGAGTGTTGAACACCTCTAATACAGTAGGACCTAAGCACAAACAAATAAATAAATTAATTAAAATTGCCCAATATCTGATGTTGTTTTTAAACTCGCCAGTCGGTGTCTTGTCCATGCATACATGTAACGGACCTACAGAACCGCTGGCTGCGATGGCGGCTGCCTCCAGTAAAACCTCCACTATCCCAGCTCGCACGGTGGCTGAGTTTTTACTATTAGCATCCAGGTGACCAAGAAGTTGCTGGATAACCAGATGAGAGTGCTGGGACTGAAAAAAAGAAGAAGAAAAAAAGTAGACACACACAAAAGGAGTGACTGAATGAAACATGAAAGCAAGAAAAATGGCCGAGCAATTCCAGCCAGCCCTTAAAGCTGAAAGGAGACTTTTTTTAAATTCATGTCTGGTATAAACAACAGCTGTATAAGCATTGTTAGTTTTTCCTAATTTTGGCTGTAAATCTGTGCAAACTCCACGAAGATGTGAGCATTTTTCTCTTTTGAACGTCCAAGATGTGGAATCATTTACAAAAAATAAAACAGGGTGTACATATGAAACACACTCAATTCTTCATAATACCATTTGGACCTGGAAATAAGGTCAACGGAGAAGAGAGAGAAAGTGGGTGAAGGACGTGCTGCCGAGGAATCCGTCTCTCACCTGGATGGAGTACATGATGATTTTGAAGCAACGCACTGCAAACGTCTTTCCTTCCCATAGAGAGTGGTTGTCTAAGTGCCTATAGGGAGACAGAGGTGAGACAGGGAGGAAACAGAGGATGTAATTATATTGTGCCTGGTGTTGCAGTAAATTCTTTAAAGTGCAATAAAAACAGCAGAAAAACCCAATAACAGATATAATCAGCATCACAGCAAACTGCTCCTATAATCCAAGCAATTACTATTGAACAGCTGGTTGAACTTCTTAGAACTTCCCACTTATGTGAAGTTACAGAGCCAGGGATTGTGAGCTGAAATTACTAAAGCGTGTAACAGACAGGTGATGCATGAGCAAGTGCTGGTCTTACAGTTCATAATGACTGAGGCAAAGTGAAAAGAAAGTTGGGAACAATAAATAAATTGAAGGTTTTAGGTCTTATGCACACGCCAACTACCTGCTCTTATTTTTTTAATCATTCCTTTGCTGTCATACACAATCAAACACTTATTTGGTTCTCAAAACACCAAACTGTATGTATATACTGTACGTTTATACATATACAAATATACACACAGAGACACACAGACAGACAGATCGATCGATCAAAATGTAGGAGAAAAAAAAGAACAAAACCTGGAATCAAAGGCAATTCAAAATATATTGAAGCAGTGTCTTTCCAGAAAAGACACTGCACCATTATCAAAAGAGTAAACATAAAACAAGCAAACGCAGCCCTGCCCTTATCACGCAGTTTGTGCCAATAAGTGTCAAGATTGAAAATACTGCAAAAGGAGCAGGTTTCTTTGAAGATTAGTCAATACATTATAAAGGACGTAGCACAAACAGAAGATAGACTTGGCAAGGCTGTCTTACATTAGGACGGGTGTCACAGCATTCTTGATGTTGCCGTAAGCGGCTCGTCCCAGCAGCTCCCTAAAGCAGCGTTCCGTCAGCTCCACTGGGCTTTCCTTCTCCTTCTCAGATGCCTGCAGTGGAGAGGGAGAGCGACTGGTAGGGAGAGAAGCAGGTGAGGAGGCAGAAAAAGAAGCAGAGTAGATGATGGAGCACACAGAACAAGAAAGGGAGGGGTGCAGAGCGAGAAAAAACACAGAAGAGGCAAATGTGAAATTTATTGATTCAATAATACCAACATTCTCACAAAGGCTAAAAACAAAAAGAAAATAAAGACTCTTGGGGCCATTTTATCAGTGCTCATTTACCTGGAGTGACTTTATCAACTGCAGTAAAAATAAGGTTACAGTGTTTGCCATTGTGTGTAGTCTGTTTATTCAACATCTATTTGATTATGTGGTGAGATGCTGGTATCCGAGTCTATCTATATGTGTGTGGGTTTTTCTCATGCATAGTTAAAAAAATAAAATCCACCACTGCTGTAGCTTGGTCATGACTAGCCTCTGGTAGTCAACCAATGATATTATTTATTAACAACCTAACTCTTTTATCTTGGCTGTTGCTAGGGAGAAGGATTCATGAAATCCTGACTCTCAGTAGCTCTTTCAATAAAAAACAAATTCAGAATTAGATTGTAGTCAGTGTAATGTACTTCTTAAAAAAAAGTACATTACAGTATTTGATACTTTCACAGTGCTTTAAAAGGAAAGCATTCAGAAAGGTTAAGCTTTTCTTTTAATTTTTTGTCAATTTATTAAGCAGTAACAACCATACTTGCAAGCCATGCACAGCTGGATGGCATGGTTGAGTTGTCCTTGCATTACAGTAGGCCAATTTATAACAAACTGTCAACTCAAGACCCATCTCCTAAACATAAGATTGAGGGAAGAAATAGTTCATGAGTCAAACTTACAACTAAATACAACACAGCTCTGACAAGAAGGTGTGTGCATAGGGATTAAAGTGCAGAAAAACGCACCAACGTGAGGTAATTACATTCTTTACAACTCCTGTGGGTAAAGACGAGCTAGACTCAGTGTGACAAGGAAATGAGGAAGCTCAGCAGGGGCACACCACAGAATGTAAACAGAGAGAAGGGAAGCTGAGAAGGAAATATAAATCCCTGTTGGACTGCGTCAGTCTGTCTCTGACTTGCATTGTCAATAACCTCCCCATCTCTATCATCCTTCCTCCAACCAACTCACTGCCCTCCCCATTTGCTCCCTAACTCTCTAATCTCAGCACTGACGTCAAAGTGAATTTCAGCATGTAGAATGGTGCCAACAGAAGAAGGCTCCAGACTATGCAGACTCACATATATTGAGATCTTCTGGTTCTCTGGTTAATGCACTGTTTATGCTTCCCCCTTTGTGCTTCTTGCATCTCCTTAAATACTACAATCCATGTTCTATTTTGTACACTCTTAGATTCCCCTGGTGGGCTAATAGATACACTTAAGGCAAAAAAAACAAAAAAAAAACTGTCAGTGGGTTCATCAGCTTTTGACAATGATGATGAGTGGCATGGGTGATGGCTTGCTAGACAGCCGGGACAAATTTGAGGAGAGGTGAAACAAATAGCACCAGGCGGTCAAAACATAATGGACTTGTTTGATCTGTTTCATGACCTTAATGGGGACATGACGAGATAACATGTTGTGTCAAAAACAAAATAAACATATAAAGAGATGCAGACACGTATCAACAGACCATATGATAACTCACCTCTCCGCACGCTCTCCACTCTGAAGATTGAAAAGCAGAGAGGGGACAATCTTGTCCATGTGCTGAGGGTCCCAGATATTCGCCTGCAGCTCATCATTTACAGTCTTCCTCACCACACCCTGCAGACCCTTAATACCTGCCATGCGGATCCTGATAATCACAATCACACACACAAAAACAACATCTGACTGATAAGACAATAACCCAGACTATAAAGAGAGTCCTGTATTAAGTGAAGTATATTTTTAAATCAAGCTTTTGCCCGAGTCCTTCTCTGTTTGGTTGTTATCCTTTCATGTTTAAGTTATATTTAACTCGTCAAAAGATGTCACTGTGTCTATTTACAGCAGAAATCAGTTGAGAAAAAAAAAAGAATTCAAGGATCTAAGAGTCGACAACAGAAATAACCATAAAAACATCAGTCACAAACATTTCCTAAGTCATCTAAAAGTAGCAGCTACCTAATAATTCTGTCTCCAGGTTAATTCTGTACATCTGTACACTTACTTGGTGCGGATGTCAGGGTCTTCATAGTTTGAATGACACATCTCACTGAAGCGTGACACAAAGAAGTCATAACTGCGGTGGTACGATGGTGTGTCCTCTTCTATATTAGCAAACTTTACAAACTAACAAGAGAATAAAATAAGAAATATTTTTTAAACAGACTTACAGTTTTGTGTCAGACGTTTGACAGTACAACATGTTTAAAGTTTGTATGCATTTCAAAAAGAACAAGTTCATAAAAATGTTATCGATTTTATTAATATCCTTATTAAACATAAATCAAACTGTAGCTGTATGATGTCTTATTAGGACTGAAAAACGCACATCTGGGGGGGGTATTCCCACTGAGCCAGAAAATGTCAAATGAATAAACATGTTGACATTCAGCTTCAAACCACTCCAGTTAATAAATCATCAACTGAATTTCTTTAAACTGAAGTGAGACAATGACAGTTCCTGAAACAAGGAGTAATTACAGTGAATAAACTGTGATTCGAAAACGCAGGCTGGATTAGCACAAGAAAATAAAGGAGAGTTCATGTACAAGATGAACAACAAAGGAATAGTTTATTAATCTCTTTTCCCCAGTGCAACATGAATGTTTGCAGAGTTTATAAAATTAGGTTAGGTAACTTTGAGCTAATTAAACAAAGTGAGCTCATGATCGCTGCTTTGAAGTGGATCGGCTGCAGCAATAATTCAGTGCCGCAGCTGATACCTGGAAGCTGTCCAGCCTGACTGCCAGGAATACTGGACAACTTCCGGGTAGTAACATCTCAACTCTGTATCAGCTGAAACAGACATTATATCTGATTGAATGCTTTAAAGAGAAGTGGCTAAAATCATGGGCTGTAGAGAATGGAGTCTACAAAGATTTTGGTTGCAAATACAGTTAACATTGGCTGAAGTCTTTCATAACAAAGTGATGCATAAAAGTGAATGCATTTGGAGGGCTGATGAATAGAAATGTGCCAGTGACCACAATCAGAAAGGTTTTTCAGCTTGAACAGCCTTAACAAATGATTGGTTGATTTTTTTTCTCCCCTGGTCAGTAAACATACTGTATCTTATGTACTGCATTGTGAAACCCCTAGCTATATTAACAGATGCCTGAATATTTTTTGCAATCCACTCACACAAGTAGTTGAACTCCCAATCACGGAGCAGTGAGCAGCACTTGGCTTCAGTTTGTCACAACTAGCTACACACACATCACACCAGCCACTCCCCTCTTAATGCACGCAAACACACACCAGATCAATACACATTCATGAATGTGAGGAAATCTCATGTTACACACCCAAGAAATAAATTTCAAGAAATGCAGACTTTGTTCTGACCCTTTCAGGAACCTTTTCAAAGGCACCTTGGAAAATATGTAGTAACCTTTTAAATAAACTTCAGTTACTTGAATAACATGATCATCTTCTATGCTTCTAGCAGAGACAGACTGTCCATAGCCATAATGATCAAGTCAACATAGCAGCTGAATACCCAACCACAGTCACTTCAATTTCTTGAAAAGACCATCATCTTAAAAGAAAGTGAATATTAGAGTAAGAGAGAAATATTAATGCTTTCTGATGCTACTATTGCTATACAGATTTAAGAAAAAAAAAGAAAATATTCTATAATGGAATGAGCCCGTAAGTAAGAATTTCACAGAATAAGCCGTTATAGAGCTGATAGTTTATGTGTTTACCCAACACACAAAAATAAATCTGTATTTATGGTGTAAGAGCACCGATATACGAGTACGTCCAGTTACAAAGTTTATCGCTGACAACAGTTTGTCTGAATATGTCTCCTTGCACAATGCTGAGCAAACAACATACTTTTTGTAAGGACATGAGTCATGCGCAATCATGTACGACATATTTTTCTAATATAGCTGCAAAGGGTGTGCAAACATCATGCTAAACCCTATGGATTAAGAATGGGATGTCGCTCAAGTTCATATGTCAGGCAGCTAAGTGAGCCCCTGTAGCCCTGTAGCAGATAATCTGATTTCATTTATGCGTCTTCTGACCTTTCAGACACAGCAGACAGTTGCTTCCAACATCAGAGAACTCCTATCACTCTCGCTGCCCACTACACTGTTGCAGAGCTCTGATATCTCTAAAATATTCCTCTCAAATTTTACATCTCTTACTTTGTGTCATCACAGCATAAACCTAAATGCTCTCTGTCATCTCTTGACTTGATAATACCTTCAAATCCACTCAAATGGGTATAAATTGATGCAACAGGAAGTGTAAGCTTAGAAAGACTAAGACACATTAGCAACCAACAGTTGGAGTATGCAGATATTTATAGCCGTCGAAAAAAGCTGTCTTAGCAGTTTTTATGACTCTTGTTACCCAAATACAGAGTATTATTTTGCTAGACATAATTATTTACAATTTAAGTAAAACAATGGTTTAACTGTGATGATCATTTTATATTGAAAAAAACGAAAAAGCACAGTAGACATTAAGTTAAATAACAGACAATTTTCAGTGGTGCATTGTCTCTCTCTCTTTAGCTCTCTCTCTACCTCAACAGGATTCATTTTTTAATTTAATTTTGTCAAATTTAGTTTTTATAGCTGAAATTCTAAATTACAAAATAAGTTCTAACTAAATAAAACAAAAACTACTTATATAGTTGCCGTGTCTGTTAGAAAATAGTAAAAATAGTTTTCATAATAGTAAAAACATATGATGAGTGATAAACCCTGAACATTAGTAAAATCTTTTGAAAAACTCACCGAATTTGTGCCTAGGATCTGGAGGCTGGGTTTGTCCGACTCCAGAAGTTTGCGCACCATTTTTAGAAAGCTCTCCACAAACAGATTGATGCTTTGGCAGTGGCAGGCCATCAGCAGCTGGTCTAGAGCCTCCATGGCTATGCACACATACCTGAATTAGCAAAGAAAAACAGAACTAAGTCTTTTTTTTTTTTTCTTGATAACCTGTTAACTCCACCATACATCATCTGGATTCTCCCAAGCAAAAATGCTATTTTTTACTGGCTTTTTGCAGTGAAAAACAGCAACTTCCATGACTGAAGTGCCTCATAACTGTCCACCCGTAAAAAGAGAGCAAATTGCAATAGGAAGTAAGTTTTCAAAATCCAACCATATGAAATAAAGGGAGTCTTTCAAACACAACCTTTGCTTTGCAGCTTTACTTTGTGCAAACATTAGTGCAAATGTCTGCATTGAAATTAAGTCTGACCTTTTATGTAAATTCATAGCATGGTTACCTCAGGTTTTGTTGCTGTTTTTTTAATCTTTTTTTTTTGCCTTAGAATATCAAAATTTAAGCTTTACTTGTGTCGACAAAAAGGTATTAGATTGAACAGTTGAAGCTCACCCATATCTATGCCGGGCCACATCTCTAGACAGTCTCTCAGACAGGTAGGCCCCGATACGGTCCAGCTTCTCTGGAGCTGACAGGGCGTAGAATGTCAGCTTCTCCATGTTGGATTTGACCAGTCCATCCTAAGAGAGTGATGGTATAAGATAGAGAGAACGGCAAGTACACAGTACAGTAATAAAGCTCATGTTTTATTAGGCTAAAAGAGCAGTTGACTAAAATGTTAAAAATGTTATTCTAAAAACGTTTCACTGACTATAAAAATGGAAAATGAATAACTGTGTAAAATATCAATTTGCAATTTAACAACACTTCAATATATTTGTGGTCTAATTTAACAATGCATATATAAAAGTGAGCACATCTAATCCAAAAACTCCAAACATAACAGTTTAACTGGGTCATGTTTCCCCACCTACTTCCCTCCTTGACCTATTTCATTGCACTTCACATTGGTCAGAGGAATGAGAGCAGGGTTTGAGATCTCCTGAGGTCCCATTTACAGTGTCAAACAAGCTTTTAAAAAAAGAACATGCAGAGGGGCAATAAGCATACTTTGTTGCTGCTTGTTGGTATTTGTTAAAGTTCGTTCACTTACTTAATTTTGCATCTAGCGTTAACGGCAGATAAATTCAGAACCAGCTTCTCACTGACATGTCAAAGTCAGAAAGCACATGAAATCTACTCGAGAAGCATCAACAATGTCTCCAAAATTTAAATATTTTTCTGCTACTGTGCATTTCAGCTGTCTAGTATTGTGTGGTTGTGTCCAAAAGCACCTCCAACTCATTATATAGCACGTTACTACACAGTTCCATGTAGGGGACTATGAAGTGACCTCATCAGCAGAATGAACTTTCAGACACTACTAGTGTTATTTTTGGCAGTGCTGTTCACTGCTGTTGCACAGATAAAACATTAACCTTGCTAGAAGCAAATTAAGTGATTTCTGGTTATATGCTACTTTTTGTGAAACATTATGGGAGACATTGAAAGCACTATATAGGGTATAAAAATTCTTCCGACATAGTCTTTTGCTGATACAACTACCATACTGCCCAAATAAGAGATATTTGTTCTTCTACAAAAGTATTGGAAAAAGTTAGATCATCCTGTATTCTGAGTCTAGACTTTTAAATACCTTGGTATTTTTAAATACCAATAATAGATAATATAAACAAAAAAATGTATGTCAGTGCATCAATAACTATTGCCAGCAGCCTGGATGTGCTCATCATGACTTGTGCTTTAAAAATAAACTCATAACAGTGAATGAGGAATTCAGAGACGAGAAAAGATGGTGTACGTCCTGAAAAAACCCTCGGCTGATGCAGAAGAATGATGCAGCGTAATGGACTTTGGCGAGAAGTTAATGTCTTTTCAGCATGACATGATTAACTTACAGAAAAAAACAAAAAACACTCATACTTGCATGAAAATAACATTTTTTTTTCCAAGACAAAATTTCGTGCTCATGCAGTCTTTTCCAAAAGATGTGTCTTGAAAAAGGGTTATTATCCTACAACAGTAACGTCACAGCATTATGGTTGACATCTATACTAGGTCTGTTTTATAGCAACTGCATAACTATTACTTTCTCCAATCATATTTAATTACTATCTCTATATTAAACTATAAATAACATATAAATGTATTACTTTTAAGAGCAGACTCTTAACAGACAAATCTGCCAACAGGCCACCAGAAAATATTGCTGCTTTTTATTTTTGTTGCCTTTCTCGGTGGCTGAGGTTAGAACACTGTTGTTGAAGCACCAGTGTAAAATTAATTAGTGGGAAGGAGCGGGAAAGAAGGATGGAAAGGAGGAAAGAAAGGCCATCCCGTCGGTAGATGGGATAGGATATAGGATAGAAATGTGTGACTGCATAATTACCTTTGTAAGTTCATAACTATCTTTTTTTTTCTAGATCACAAGAACATTATGTTCTTACAGGCCTTAGATTTGATACATGCCCTACAAGCAAAATCATCTTATATTTGGGTCAACGCAGTAGTTTTAAGTAAGAGTCTCATTATCGTCAGTGTCATTAGTTGTACCTATGCTGTTCCGTTTATGGAAAAGTTTCTTTTGTTTAATCAGCAGGTTATTTTGGAGAACAGTAGAAAGTGCTTCTGGGTGATTCACTAAAATATCAGTCAGTTGGAATCCATAATCAGTTAAACAGTCAGAATACCACAGCTCCTAACATGTACTTTGAACTACTATTTTAAAAATTTATTGGAATAATTTGCATGAGACATGCAAAGAAAGCAACCTGTATTTAACCCCAACATACCATATATTAACTGACAGGAGGACTAAAATATTGTCAATTTGCTTATTAGTAAGCACATGCTTTCAGAGTAAAGAGCAATTCTGAATCAACTTTTTCAAACATCTTCATTATCGCAAGGTCACTGGGGCATTGTTAGTTACAGACTGGGTCACAGAAGCTTGAAGACAGAATTAAAGACTTTTTTTATGGATGTGCAACACAAAGCTGGGAAATAAAGCATCCACATAATAGCAGGTCCCTGTCATGTAATTTTGGCTACAGATCTGTAAAGTAAAGTGGATTACTACAGAACCACAGGAGCTCTAATGAAGAGTTTCTCTGCACCTCCATTCAAATTAATTCTCTTTATGAGTCATGCAAATTCTCAGTTAATTAAAAAAGGTGAGGTCTACAGTTTGGCACCAGCAGGTAACCATGTCTACTTCACCATTTATAAATCTAAAAGGTTATATCCCAACCTTACATTTAACTTCCAAAGGGTAATAGATGGAAATCTACCACTTCAAACTCAGCGTAAATTTAAGTGTTACTCTACTTTAAGATCAACACCTTCTTTCACCCACAGCTCAGCAAGTGACTTGGCAAGCTGTGCACAATTTTTATATGCAGTTGTACAGTAGACATTGGAAAAGTACACTGACCTTCGTCAGGGCAGACAGCATGAGAAGGCATTACTAAAGAAAAGGAAAGTGCCACTTCTCACTCCACTTCTCACCTCTGGATCTTCTGGGAAGATGTTATCCACCAGTCTCTTGTATCGAGGCCTGAGTGCCCCGCAACAACCACAAACCCCTGACAAAGAAGATGGACGGAGGAAAAACAGAAAAGACAGAGATGGTCCATTAGACATGCACAGCATAAATTAGACAACAATGGCATCTTTACTTGTCCCTTTTCAGAAAGGACACAATTTACTTGTGCTTTATCTGTTTGTGCAAATGAGGAAAAAGTTTCAGATCAGCCATTACTGTAAAGGGGAAACTAGAGAGATTGCAATCCGCAAGTTGCCTTAAAACTGCAATACGGCAAGCAGAAGGTATTTTGGTACCAATTCAATTTACACTGCGCTAATATCAACTTTTAATTTACAATCAGTATAACAGAGAAATTAATTATACTCAGTAGGTAGTGTATCAAAGTTGTATAAAATTTCAAGGAACTTTTTGAGACAAACAGTGAAAACTGCCTTGTCAGCAAAGAAAATATCATTGCATGTGCACTGATATTTGTCATACTGTTTATTTATTATTAGTTTGACATTATTTAAACTGCACAGTCCTGTACAAATGTACATTTTAATTTTAGGAATTTTTTGATTTGCATGTGGCAGGTAAAAGTGTACTGCTTTTTGACACAGTCAGAATATTTACCTACAAGTTCTCCAGCTCTTTAAAATAATGCTGTAGCCATCCACAAAGTCCTCCAACATCAACTAGTGTTAGTTCACAGGAACACTTAATAGCTCTATTCCTAAAACCTCCTGTACTGTCTACTTAAGTCTTTGTTTCACCACACAAAAGCATGCTAAGTCAATGTACCTCTACAGACAGACATTTTAGAAAAGCAGGACATGGAATGAATGTGATTAGTCAAATATAGACACAACAGTGCCGCTCTGTATACACAGAAAAATGCACAGGCCCAGATAAATTTATTCTTATTTCCTTTTCACTCAATCAAGACAGGCTTCAACAGAACAGTGCAACACAAAAACAATATGAATTGTGATTTTTGTAACTTTGCATTCAGAAGAAGCAAAGCTTGCAGTCAGAGAGTGCTGAATTCTGGTTGGATGGTTGAATTCAGCAGTGATGAGTCATAAGGAGATCCTGGGAGAGTGAAGATATGGAAAAAATGGATGACCTCCAAAATCCCAGAATGAATCCTTTCACCGTTTTTTCAGATCAACATAACAATTACATGTAGACTTCATAAACTCTATGTTTAATGCAGTGTTATCATTGTAGACAAGTAATGAATAATATTGTTTTTATAGTTTCTAGTTTTTCACACAGACATCAACAATGTATTCTGTGTTAAACAAAAGCAAAAAAGTGTTAAAGAACAGCTTCCTTCCCTTCCTCCTCAATTCCTAACATAACTTCACTTTAAGTTACAGACAAAAAAGGTCATTATACATTTCTATAGCTGCAGCTACACAGATTGAAGCTTTTCACCAATGTGAAACTAAAACCTCACTAAGAGCACACTGACCAGACATTAACAAGATTACCAGCTGCCTAGTTGCCATTCCTATAAAAAATGATGCACTATATCTGAATGAATTTTCACAATAAATTATCTTTTCAAAACAGATAATCAGATTCAGATAAAAGGAGAAAAAAAAAACACAAAACAAGGCAGAGGGATTTGTGTCTCATCATCATCATCATCACTGCTCTATGAGACACCCAGGCTCCAACAGAGAGACAAGACTGCCAAGACCAGCTGGTGCCTTTTGTCCCAAAAACCACGGTATTTATATTGTCAACATGGAGATCATGGACACAAACAGGGCACAAATCCAAGTCACCAACACACATAAATTCCAACAGCAAAAGAAGTTGTAAAAGAAATTTGTTTGTTTTAAATGCACATCCTTGCAGGAATCAACAGCTGACACAAAATACAATCTCATGGTGCCAATTATGCTGATATTTGTGATTAAATTAACATCTAAATTACAATATTTTCCATAATCCATATTTTTAAGGACGTGTATTGAAAAAGGAATTGCAAACATTATTCATTTTTTGTGGTTCATTTGAAAAAAATTCTCAAGCTATAGTGTAAAGCAAGCATAAAGCTTTATACTCACATTAAACAACTCTCTGGTCTGTTATCAGTGACCGACACCCCGATATAGATAGCAAGTGTTGATGGAAGATCTATTAATCTTTTTGATACCGTTAAAAGCACCCTTGCCATGTTAAGTATCGAAATGTTTCTCAGTTACTCTGAAATGGGAATTATTCTCTTTTTCTAAAGATTTGCATGTCTTCAAAGCATTCCCCTTCTTTCTTCCATCCCTTCAAAACAAATGAACCTTCTGCAACTGTGCAACTGTCCTGCTACTCCACTTCCTCTACCACTACTTCTCATGTCTGAATGTATTGGCTCAGGGCCTGAGTGTAAAAACCACAGTTAAGTTAATGGAAATGCAGCAGGTCCCCAGTGTGAAGAAGAAAAGAAAAGGATAGAGACCCTAACAGGGCCAGAGAAAAACACATACAAGTGTTATTGGGGAGATGGGCTGAAATGAACTGAGTAACTGATTAGTGCTGCCTATTGTATTTTCTCTGTTTGGTATAGATCTTTCCCCATCCTCTCTGTCAGTTGAAGAGTGATGTGCATGGAGAAATCTCAGGTATAGTACATCATAATTGACAATGAGCGTAGATATGTGCACAACATTTCATATTATATTATAAAGTGAGTATTTTCTCCTGCTGCTTAGAGTTCAGCTTTTTCTCAGATGGTGTTTTACATTTTTATTTATAATGTAACCAGCATCGTTTAGTTTTGGCAAGCTGGTGTCTTAACTGCACAACATTCTTCAATTCAATTAAAAAAAAAAAAAAAAAAAAAACTTTATTAATCCATCCATCCATTATCTATACCCGCTATGTCCTGTACAGGGTCACTGGGGTCTGCTGGAGCCTATCCCAGCTCACTTTGGGCGAAAGGCAGGGGTACACCCTGGACAGGTCACCAGTCCATCGCAGACTTTATTAATCCCAAAAAGAAAATTAATTCAAAAGTTATTATGGTAAAAGAAAATTCACCCAAAAGAATACCATTTGTTTCACCTACAGAAACATAATGGCAGCTATCATGAATCTTTCTTTATGTGACACATTAAATCAACAGGTCACTATAACATGAACTACCACGTCGTGGAACTGTCACATATTCTGTTTCCAGAGTGGCTGCAAATCCAAAATGTACCGGAACCTCAATCTGACTCTCAACCAAAGGAAATTCAGTAAGTTGTATTCAGTTGGTAATGATAGGTTGATGTGGAAGGGGTGCAACAAAGTGGGTGGACAAGCATTTCAGCATTTCCCCTACCATTATGTTGGCTAAACTAAATACCCTCATGTTATTTGCCTTATTTACATGTCAGGCATGTCATTTCTGTCTCCACATCTTCATACACATTAATAAATAGTATCATAATAAACCCCCACAGCCAATATGATTGCATATACTTGAAACAGAGAACTATGAGTCACGAGTAGATGCATACAACCAGCCAAGAAAGGGTGAACATCTCTGCAGCCTGGAACAATTGGACTTGGGAAAGAGTCACATTTGAACATGGGATGATTTATGTGTGAGTATACATGTAAGGGCTCCACTTATCAATTCACCACAGCAAAGAACCAGCCAATCACAAATCGCCTTTTATCCTCGAAGCAATAGGTTGGTACATTAACAGATTACACTCTATTTTCCCCGGATGTCAGATTAACATTTCCACATTAGGGAGAGATTTATTGAGGAGAGTAGTAACTGCATGCTAAAGTGAGAAAAAAAGAGGGGGAAAAATGAAATTCAAGACATGTTTGAATAAAAACCTATCCAAATACAAAACATTCTGCAATTTTAAATGCGTGTCTGATTTCTCTGTGTCTCCGTTTGTAAGAGAGAGAATGAGAAAGAGCTGCCATGAGATGTTCAAATTTCCACCTGAAGCCATGCAAAGTGCTCGTTTTGCAGACTACACTCACCTTAACCAGCATACAGAAGCCGAGTGTACCCCTATTGTAATTGGTTGTGATTCCCTTAGTGCAAACACACATAGCTGTCCAAGACACATACAAGTCACTTCTCACAAGTGTTTCAAAGCATCCCGTCCTTCAGTGTTATCATTACATAAGAGAGAGGAAGGGAGGGGTGGGGAGGGGAGAGGAGAAGAGAGGCAAAGGCCTGCTAGTTTACCTTCACAAACATCTTCAAACAGTGAATTCAAACACAATAGAGATCCTACAAAGACAGGAAGAGGAGACATGGGGAGAAATAAGAAAAAAAAAACAAAAAAAAAAACCATGATGCACAAAAGCTGCTGCTCAGTGACTATGAGAATGCACACAGGAGATGATGAGCGCGGGGGCGAGATCATAGGCATGAGCCTGACAGCAAAACAGAAGTGTAGCACAAAGTAAGAAACTAGATTTTTGTCACTAAAGTAAGCTAACAGAAGGTAGTTTGTATATTACATAAATCTATTCCAGCCTCTTCTCTACCACAATCAGCCCTGCCTTTAATAAAGTATAATGTGGATATATATATACATGCCCTGTCCACACATTCTGCCAAACCATATACAGTATATAGATCTTCTCTCAGTTTAAATAAATCAAGGCACACTGAGTCACATTCAAAGCACATATTCAATCATGTGTGGGTGTCAGCAAACATGGCTGGTATAAAGAGACCAACACACTGATGTCCAGACCCAGCTGCCAACAAATCCTCATGACACAAAGACATTCCTATACGCTGTAAATCAATGTCAACCAAGCACTAAAATTGGAATATAGGGGACACAGATTCATCATCTCTATACATTTAGCACACCACACACACACACAAACATACACACACACATATAATACACTCGTTTTTCTGAAGTAGGCAATTGTGTTGATAATTTACCAGCGTACAAACTTAAGTCTTTTTAACATCAATATTCGCAAAGAAAAGCTATGCACATTTTTTATTTACACTGGTCAATGAATTATATATCAGCATGCCACTATACAACAAGCCTGACTATATCTTATATCTTAAGTTAGCAAAAGATGTATTGTACTTTGACAGAACACAATGTTAATACCTCAACTATGACAAAAGAAAAAATAAGTAAAAAGATGAGAGTCCATTACCAAAATCAAACATCTTCAAAGCAGGGTCACTTCACCGTCTAATACTAAAACTTAAAAGAATATCTTCACAAGAGTACTAATTCCCGTGTGACACTTTCAAGAGACGCTAAAACTGCAATCTTTCACAAGGAAGTGAGAAAGGACACACGTTTGTAGAATGTAGGAAAACTGGCTCAACGCTAGATGCTTCACATTACTCACATGCTTACACTATCTACACCATAAATCAATATGCAGTCGAAAAATGATCATTATCCTTACCATACATTGGTCGTGATACGAGAGTTTCTCACTGCAGACGCTTATGTTCCCTTTATGCAGCTTCAGTTTCTCATTCAGCCACACTGCTGTGCCGAAAGGCACTCAGAAAGCACACACACACTTGCACACACACCTCTTAGACTGGGATGAATGCATGCACGTGTACTTAGAGCTAAAAGGCGTATGAGCGTGCTCCGTGATTGGTGCAGAGCGTGGTTTGACGCTATGAATTACACACACACACACACAGTCTCCCTCCCATGCAGATGCACACAGGCACTTACACACTGCGCACAAAAAAGGGGGCTGACAGAAAACGTCAGAGAAAAGCATGTCGTGATGACCTTGGATTTTCCCATTCCTCTACAACAGCGCCCCTCGTCAATGGGGCAGGGCAGCACATACTGTACAGACACGCATACAAACACACACACCATTTGTAATAAATCTGGTGCAGAGAGGGGGGAAAAAACAGAAAGGGTGGAGTGACAGAAAATGAGGGGAATATGCACCAAGGGGATAAAAAAAAAGTACACCTCCCTCCCACACAGTCAGTACCACTTCTTCCCTCCTCTCCATCATTTTTCTTGCCACTGATCAACCTCAACGCTTATGCAACTTTATGTAACACTTTCTTATGAACTAACAATCAAAATGTCTTTTTATCTTCAGTTTTTACCACATACAAATAACAAAAAGAAAAAAAAACTGGGGTGAAATTTGAATTATTTTCTTTTTATGTTGTGATTTACTCATATTTACTTGACATTTATCTCTTTGCAGACAGCACAGACCCAAGGGAGTTCATGCTTGTTCCCATCAACTTAATTTCTAATAATGTACATTAGGGCAGACGAAAATACAAAAAATATATTATTATCACCATATCAACATAAATAAATACTTTAAAAAAATTTTAATAAATGGTAGTCTTATTTTCCAACCACAAAGCATTCACACTATAAACGTCAGTAATTTATGTGGCCAATCAGATGGAACATTGCTGCATGAAATGCAAATTTAGATGCTTATTAACATAAGGAGTTTAGGTGTTGCTGTTGTACAGGTTACAGTTATTTATTTGAATAGAAAAATTATATTTCATTTTTTCTGCATAGGCCATTTACTGCCAGGAATCAAATTTATCTGCAAATAAGAAAAACATCTTTGCCATACACTTAAGCATTGGTTTATATATCACAATTCATATTGTCATTGCAGATTCCAACTATGATATTGCACGTTTTCTTAATATCATAAAGCCCTGATATACATCCATTTTTGCATTTCAGGTATACAACACATAACAAAAAAAAGTAGTGACATTAAAACTGTTAGCACTAGTGTTGCCATCCCATCTGACAACACTGAGGATACCAAGCGATGAAGCATTTCACTTCTCATTTTGTCAAATACTTCCAGCCTTAAATGGAGCACTTTTTTTGGTTTCAAAATTCTGGGGACAGGTAAGGACAGCAAGCAGGCCAGAGCAGTACCCATACCCTCCTCTCTCAATGATTTTGCAATGGGTGTAAAAAGTAATTCTGCATTGTCTTGTTGAAATATGTATGGTAGTCCTCGGAAAAATGTCATATCAAAGACAGTATGTATTGCTCTGAAATCTTTTTGCTTAGGCTTGCAAACACAGCTTAGGCTTGTGTCCATACTTTCTACACACTGAAATTCCTCCAGAATCTTTGAACTGTTCAATAATATTATTTTCTCTAGAAAGAAAAAGAAATTCCTTGGAATCTTTTAGGAACATTATTTTAAAGCGATTCAACAATCATGTCATGTTCATATATAAGTTGACAAAATGTAGGTCCTCTGCCCATCTTTTCTTTACTGAGCCTTTCTTGAATGCTGCTTTTGTGAATACTATGACAATCACCTAGTGACATCAACTGTCTGGAATAACATCATTACTCCTCCACCCCCCTTCACCTCCACATTAGCACTAAGTTGCCCCATACAAAACGTTTTTTGGAATGTGCAGGACTGAAATGCAAGAATGGATGTATATTGACAAATTAAATGAAACTGACAGAAAAAGAAACATGAAATATAAATGTCATGAGTTCATGTTATGTCCATAAAAATAAAAAGTCATTTATTAAGTGACCCTCAACAGGGTCGGGAGGACCAAGCACCCCAGAGGAAAACAAGTTTAATGAAATTTATACCCCATTTTAGTGTTTTCCTGAAAGACAACAATGAAAACAGAAAATATACTCTCTGACCAAAAAGCAAAAGTAACAGCCCAAAAAATTTTCTTACCAGAAAACTTAAAAGTTCAAAGCCAGTGTTCATATATTCCCATCAACCACCAAAACATATCAAATTTCAAAGAGTCAAAGTATACACAACTTCTTGAAGAAGGATACCATGGTTTTTTGGTACTTTCTTAGAAGTAGCAGGGGGTTCCTTACAAACAGGTTAAATTACAGTTACAAATATTCATATCAACCAAAGGTCAGTTTATTGAAGTTGCAACTAATAGTCACACAAAATAGTGATTTGTTGTTGATTATTTAACATCTATGTTCACATAATGTGATATAAACAATATATATATATATATATATATATATATATATATATACATTGTACATCGGCAACAGCAGGCACCCAGTCCCATTTTCACTTGTTCAATTCACAATTTTCTGCCCAAAAGCCCCCATGATTTTTTGCAGTAAAATTGAGGCAGTAAGGAGTCAACCCTGGCAAACCAGTGAAGACTTTTTTTTGATGCCCAATATTTTTGCAAAAAACAATTGCCACAGAAATTGATTCCCATGTCTGATAACACATAAATTCTCTGAACAAGCAGAATTTTAAAATAAATCTATGCCTTTTTTAAATGTCATTTCAACACCATAATTGAGAAACACTGAAAAAAGAAAAAAAATGGTGATAACTGTTTCTCATACACAAAGCTGCAGTAGAACCAAAAATCTCACCATGCTGTAATGCACTTGCCAAAGTTTTAATAGGTGCATGAAATACAATTTATTTACACTTTGTTATTTTGATTTACATGTATTCAACATTCCATGAGCTCAGAATGAAGAATGAATTCTCACAACCCAGCATCTGAGAGCTGTTATAAATTACCACTAGTTCAACAAAGTAGAGAAAGCAAACAAAATGGGATTGTACCGCATCAATGTTGTGATGCTCAGGTGCCCCAAAAACTATAAACTAGGTTAAAATAACTTCAGAAGGCAAGGTAGCACTTCAGAGCATGTCACAACCCAAAAAATCAGCATAATAAAACTATCAAGACGAAAGCAACCTGAAATAAAATGTCCTTCTCTGTTAATGTAAAACAGAGAAGGAACAGGGAGAGAACAGAGGAGGTTGTGTTATCACTTACCCTTGCCAACCCGATGATCCAAAAGGGTACTACAGTCCAGTGCCAGCCTCTGAGTGGCTGGGACATCAGTTGCAGGCAAGGGCATTGCAAATAAACACTTTCTCTCTCACACACACACACACTCAGACACACACTACTTCTTTCATAGATCCAACAATCAACTGAAACAAAGTTATTAATGCAACATTACAATTACCAGATCGATGGTACAATTTCTATTTTAAAAAGAAAAAACAAAAAAGATGCACACTACATTAAATGCTCTGACTGACAAAACTGCTGAATACAAATAGAAAGTTTTACTCAGAAAGCCTGAACAGGAATGCCAGCTTCTGCATGAAGTTTTAGATCACAACAAACCCACAAATTCCACAAGAGTCCCTGCTGGACACAATCTTCTATGTCCCTGTCTTGAGGCTCCTTAGTAATTTATGTCAGCACATAGGAAGGTTGCTTGTAATAACCAAGAGATTAGCGATAAGTCCCTCAACAGCAGCTCTGCTTTCAGTGTGTGCCTCTCTCATTAATAAACATCTCACTGGCACAATGGCCCTCACTATCCAACCACAGAGAGAAGAGGGTGGAGAAAAGCTGGGAAAAACAGGCATCGTGGGACAGTCATTCACTCGGTGGGCTTGAAGTTCAGGGAATGTAACCTTGGATGTCAGTGGGTGCAAGTGCAAGCAAAATATCTGATGGAGGACTTCTGTGTAAGTTCATACATCACACAACTGGCTGCAATATTAGACAACACACACATACATACATACATATATACACCTGGAAGACTAAAGCAAATCTTCTCCCACTAAACAAATTATTTTTCTCTATTAGCAGTCGTTTATTTGGATCAACTAGCAAAGTTCTCAGCATCTTTCTCCAGTTTTTCTTCTGTACAGCTTTTGGAGGACCTGCATCATATCTAATTGGAACAGGTTGGTGCCACTCACCTGTCATACTGGACGTCGGTCACAAGGAGGCGTTGCTCCTCCGGCTTCAGACAGACGGGGACGTGGGCTGCGCTTCGGCGCTGAAACGACTCTCCACTGGCGCGTAAAGAATCAGGAAAACCCCTGGTTTGTTTTTGGCCTGCAAAAGTTTGTATCCCCAAATTAGCGGACGCGCTAAGAAATGCTGTTGTATTATTAACGTGTTTGAACCAGTGCATGGAAATACATATGGTCAAGCCTTTCTCGGCAGTTGATAAGCAAATTTTGAAATTAACATAACCAGGATAGGAATTTTAAATCACGACAGTTTCCACATATTAATGAAAGTTAGCAATGCTAGCAATGCCGGTTACTGTTTTCTCACGGTTTCTTTTGCGTTTAAACGTTTACCAAATATACGTTACAACTAAAACAAAGAAGGCTAACTGATAGTATTCGTATATAAATATATATGTTTATTTAAAATTATCATCATCAGTCTATGCTGCTAGTTTAGTTAGCTAATGTAGCATAGCTATAAGAACAACGTTTAATATCAGCGCTCTTACTTACCATGTAGTGAATAAAGGTGAAATCTTAAAGCGTTTGGCATATAAGATGTTAATGCAGGTGGTCCAGACCGCCAGAGCAACATACATTTGGTTAAGCCAGCGTAACTGTTCCTTCAGCCACCATCCGTTGCTTGTTGGCTCTGACTGTGACAGACAGCCCTCGACTGGACACCATGGACACCACCTCACTGTCATTACTGAACATTATCACTTCATACCGGATCGCGTCATTGTAAGAAAAACAAACAAACAAAATGTCGCACATGCACTAGTATAAGATTCTCCCCGAACAGTAACAAAAGCAACAATAAACTTACTTATATAGCTCCTTTCCTGTCACTCAATATTTTGTTTTGACTACTTTCACCAACTTTGTGCTATTTTAGACACACATTTAAGTCCTATGAGTTTTAGTAAAATCTGAAGTTCAAACAGCAGCCCTGGAATATTTCATAACTCTATGCTTTAAGGTGCAAATCACTTTTTCTTTTCTTTTTTCCCCTTTTTTTTGCCAGTTTGTAAAACAAAGCAGGTGACAAAACAGGACCATTAAAACAGTCAAATAACACCAGGAACTAATCAGACTCATTTGTACAAAAGGGTATTTCAGAAACAAGGTTGGCTGCTTCTGTCACCTGACTATTGCAGTCCCAGTTCCACCATCAAAATGCTTACAGTAGCTGCAGGACTTCCAGACGACCTGTTGCCCCATGAAAAACTGCACATACGTATCATTGGACAAATAAGTCCATCTCACTTTCCAACTGCTACTGGAATAATAATGATCACTGATAATCTGAAATTCCTTATTTCATTTCATTTATTGTATTGTTTCAATTTATTAATCACTGACAGTTGGGTTTTGTTATGACTGTGTACAGTACAGTGTCACTAATCTGTTGAGAAATTGAAACATCAACATAAGTACCCAATACGTTCCTTGATTTTGCTGCCAAGTCTTTTTTCCCAGCTTGCTACATTTATGTATGAGTGTGCTGATGGACTGTGGTGATCATTTGTCAGTGTCAGTGATGTCAGCTTCAGCTGTTGTCCAACAAGGATTATTGTTTCGTTACCATTAGTCATTAATAAGCATGGCTATTTCTGTTATCATCATTATTATTATTGTCATCACCAATATCAGTTGCAAATATTAAATAAATAAATAGCTAGAAATCAACAAAACATAAATAGTAGCTTATTCTAAATCATGAAATTATTACTTATTATCAGGCCAAGTAGACACATTCACAGACTCAAAGAAGTCAGGAGTGCCTTTTATTATCATTTTTGGAAATGAGAAAGAGCACAAAGCTGAACAAAATGGCAAAGATAAAATATGAGACTCAAAACTACTCAAAGGACTGACAAAAAGACACAGCTATAAAGGAAAATGTTTGGACTGTCTCAATATAGCAAATCAAAGCAGCTGAAAGAGGATAAAAATAACTACGGAAAAGTCAAAATAGAAATGAAGAGGCCTCAAAATGGGAGAGACAGAGACTCAAAACAAGTATAAAAGACTGAAATACTAATAGCAGTTAATCCAAAAACATCTAGAAATTACCACGCAGAGACTCAAACCTACAGAGCCCCCAGAAAGAAAAAGAAAAGTCGGCCAGAAACCTTTTTTCTTTTTAATTTCATTGTATTGTTTTTGCCTTGATGGTTTTAAATTAACTAATTTTGATCACTGTAATAGTCACTGTTTCCAAAATAAGACTATTTTAAATATATACTTGACCTTTCTGTGCACATAATTTAATTTCTAGCTCCTCTATATTGTCCAAATAAGACTATTTCTGACTTCAAGAGAAGTCAGAGTCAACAAGATACTGACAGCCAAATTGCTCAAATGGCAAACCCAGGGATTTTAAAAATGGCAGTTCACAAGTTACTTACTTTTTTCAGGTAGTGTGTTTAAAACAGTATTATTTGTAATACTAGACAAGGTATGCAGACAAGAGTGTTTTGTAGGTTTGTCATTTCAGTGCATACTTGTTGCTTCCTAAAGTCTTTACTGTCCCTAAATGACCCCTGCTCAGCTTCATTTAAAGGAGCTTTGTGTGACTGCCCATGAAAGCTGCAACTTACAACAGTGCATTACTGAAACACACCAGCAGATACAAATAGATCTCTGTATCCGGAATAAGTGTGATGCTTGGCAAGCCCAAGCACTAGGTTCAGTTCTTGTTATGGGTTTGGCTTCAGTCCGGATAAGTGTCAGCTGATATTTGAACATCCAAGGCAGTCTGCCTTAATACTAATTAGTTTCTATTTCTTTGCCTGTAAGAGCCTTGACCCATCTCCAGGTGGAGAAAACTGCAGATGAATGTACACAGTATACTAAAAGTCCCAAGCACAAAATCATTCCCCCCGTCTCCCACATTGTAAGTAGGTTTGAGATAATCTTATATATGCTGGAAGGTGATGCTGTGTGTTGAATTGTGTCAGATTAATTCTGACACTCCTCCAGTTGTAGTAGAACTGCTTCAAATAGTCTTTGTGCCTCAGACCTGGGGACTATTTCCAGACTTACAGTAATCAGTATGAAAGGTCTGAGCCACACAGTCACATGGGGACAGATAGGAACTCATTAGATCAGCCTTAGGGGCTTTGAGTGTTGCCAGGAAATAATTAGCAGTCTCAAAAACTTTAACCAGCTTACCACCATGGAGACCACAGACCTGCTGAAGCCATTAACTCAGTGAGAAAAAGTATTCTTCAATACTTCTCAGGGATGTGACTCATGATGACATTTACTTTAATAGTTATTTGATTTGTTTTGGTCAGTGTCTTCAGTTCTCTAACACAGTCAGTGCAGCTTTTATTCAAAAAGAAAAATAAACCACTACGGATTTATTAGCAGAAGCAACACAAATTGCAGTTGTTAAATTTAACCTAATCTGATGTACAGTAACATTATAATTCAAAGACTTGAAATTCAAACATGTCTCGAGGAAATTGTACTACTTTGTTGATAATAAAGATGATGATATTCAACAATTTTACAAACTTGTCTGGAGTGTTTTGTACTGGAAACCGTTTAGTTTTGCTGTTTACAGTTATTTGAGAGATGCATATAATCAAAGGGTTATATTAATTTATCTCTTTTTCAAAATGATCATGAAAATCTGTAGAAATCATGTTGCCAATTTATAAATGCAATGTAGACAAATTCCATTCACAGAAAACAAAAACAGTATATATATAAATAATTTATATCCTTGGATCTTTTTTATTGGAATTATTTGTTGTGCATTAAATATTTTCTTCTAAAGCAGGTCCAAAAGTTACGTCTGATAATCCTGAATCATCTTTGGGTTTTTAAATGTGGAAATAAAGATCACATTGGACATCGGAGATCCTCAAACAGAGGCAGTCTCACAGAGGCTAAAAACAATACTGACTTATGCATGTGTAAAATTTATAGAACTTTTTCTTTCTTTCTTTTTAAGATCTGGATTGAAAACCAGATAGGTGATTTTTCCAAAGTCAATAGCATACTATTTGTAAAAACAAAAGCAAGCAACTCCTTTTCAGCTTTTCTCATTGTCGGGGTCACCAGAGCAGATGTGTTGCAGACGTTGCCTGGGTTTTTGCCTGGATCTTCCTGACACAAGCCTTCCATTTATTTGGGCTTGAGACTGGTCATGTGAGAATGTGGGGGTTGATCCACTGATGAAAACAGACCCCCCCCCCCCCCCCACCCCCCACCCCCCAATTCCACAGAGGCCCTTAAACTAGTGTGGTTGCTTTGTTTGAGAAAAATAAAGACTCAAACAGCAGAACAAAAGTAACACAGAAATCACATTTTGCATCTTCACAATAGTTAAATGTGTATTGGCCTCTTATGCCATTTCCAAAACTTGAAGACACGCCTAGTAGCCGCTTCATTTGAGTTGGTGTGTCATTTAATCACATCAGGATCCTGCGAGGGTGTGAGGTGCCTTGGCCTCACCAGCTTCTGTAGGCCTTTTAGGCAGTGTTTATAAATGTTCACAGCATGAAGGGAACTTGTCACCTCTGCGTCCCTAATTGCACAGACAGATTCTGACGTAAGACGACAAAGGCAACGGAGAGCCGGCGCTTCCGCAGTGACATCAGAATGAGAGTGAAAATAAACTGTCAAAGAGAAATGTGAATAAACTCTTATCCTATCCTCTTTCATGGATGTGTACACTTTGTTTTTAAAAAAAAAAAAGAAAGTGACAACAATGCATTTGCATTGGCATTGTCTGGATGTTAGTGAACTCAGCACTGCAGGTTAGCGAGAGTGCTTGCTGACTAATTAATCCTCTTTGCATTCTTCACTCCTGCAGCTCTGCTTCGCCGCAGTTGTTGACTTCATTTCGGGAGAGTCCAGGTGGTGACCTACAATGCAGCCGGAACAAGTTCACACATCTTTGATGGACGTATAACTCACTCTACCACATCAGTGCTAAGTACTTCGTCACAATGCATGGGGATTAGTTCCAGTTTTGTTTTGTTTTTTTAATTCCTTTTTCGGGATTATGTCTTATTTTCATATCTGTCTACAAATGCTGTTCTGTGGAATCAGCAGACGAGGATTATGACAAGCTGGCTGCATTTACCTCATGATGAAAAAAGATGGGCATAAAGAGTGAAGACACAGTATGTAAAACAATCCAGGTTAGTACTGTGCAATTTTCTTTTTTATACAATATAGTTGTAAACTGGTGTGTGCAGTGTCCAAAATTAAAATAGATACATATACTTTTGAGAGAGTTGAAATAGGATGTGTGCAGGCACACAGCAATGACAAATCAATTCTCCCACAGACAGAAATTTATATCAGCTCACAGTGAATAAGTTTTCCAACTTCCATAATGAACGATCCACTCTGTGAAAACTGACTACATAATGTGGATAAGAAACAAACTAATGACAGTGGACATTTAAAGTGTTGGACAGCAGCATGAGGGGCCAGAAGGACCTGGAGGAGTTTAACTCTGGGCTTTAACCAGCTCAGGGCTAAATCTGTTCCCCAGATAATTCATTTGAAAGCTGCCTTTCTTCTGGCACAGATTGTGTCAACACATGGAGCTAGCCAGGTGGCATCCTGAGTGTGTGCTGCATAACAGGGTCTGTGTGCATAAATCTGGATCTTAGAAGGGCTTTGTTTTTTGTTGTTTTATTTTTCTTAAGAAAAAGTCATATTTTGATGTCCTGGGTTTCCAAATGAACGTGTTGTCTGAAAGAGCTGAAGTCTACTTCAGCAGCCAGTCGTGCTGGTGTCCAATGGAGTAACTGTTTAGTGATGAAGGAAAGTTCAATTACCTGGATTTTCACAATATTCCATTAAGTAAATAAAGGCAACCCATTTTTTTAAAGGGACACTGTGTAAGATTACAAGTTGTCTATTAACAAAAATGGACTGTTTCATTTCTCCTTATTAATTGTAATTAATTCCATCAATAAATCACAGTGTTCTTGTAGGTCTTGAATTTGCCATTTATATTTATGTTGCCCTGGCGTGTTCAATGATGATCGCCATGTTGCGCCGCCATCTTGAAGCTACGTTTCACGGCAGGGAACAGAAACACAGCTTCGCATTTTGTGTTTGCACTCGAAAGTTAGCTACAGACTCTTGCGGCCTCTTCCTCTCCTTTTCTCAGGAGCAGATTCTTCTAAAATGGATGTCAGACTCCAGAAAGAACATTTCCCTGTCAAAGCTACAAGGTATTAGAAGAAGCACATGCTGTTTTGTTTTGATAATTATCGCAGACCGGTCAGTACACCAGGTTGTGGCCTTGGGTGTGGGCCTTCCTTTTCTTCCCTCCTTCCCTGCCCCGGTCCGGCCCCATCCTTGCATGAGTCGGGCATGGCTGCCTGTGAACTCTCACCTCTCTGTGCTGACCGCGTTATACGTGCGATCTGGCTCGTGGTCTCTGGGGGTAGAGGGCAGAGCTCAGTGGAGGATTGCAGCGCAGTTGCGATGTGGGTCCGCAGGGGGTGCTTTCTGGGTACTTGTGCTCATCTTTCGCTGCCAACCTCAGGGAACCACCACCCCCCTCGCTCTGTGAGCTATGTGGCTAGCTAATGGCTACGTAGATAGCTCTTTATCACTCGGTTAGCTTGTCTTCATTTTAAGTTGTTGCTGGCTGATATTAAGGAAGTAATCATCTAATATAAAGACAACATTATAAGTTGTCTTGTAATGTACATACATGACATTTTTTGATCTAAATGATTAAATGAAAACAACTATTTCACAAAACTAACCACATCTACTGAAAGAATCCTCCTAGAAGTTGTGTTAGTGTGCGACTGTTTGCCAGATCAATATTTCTCAGCTACCGTAGACGGAAATGAGTCTTGGGATGAGGAGCAGGATAAAGAATGGTCGCAGTATACGACCTCACAGCTAGATGGAAGAAAATCTTACACAGTGTCCCTTTAAAGAATTAGGCAAGACTATTATACCAATTCATTTATTTATTTATTGAATAAAATGGTCCAAAAAAAGTACAGGCCGAATTAAATGCAGTCACAGTAAATGCAATGAAAAATTCATTCATTTATGTTCCATTTAGTTCCAGTGAGGTATAAACTATTTATAATCCAACAGAAATTTTAAATTACTGATGTAAGCAATTTATGTGCAAAATCCCACCAGCATCCAAAGGCTGAAGTTGTACTGTACCAACAAAGTTCCTCCAAGTTGATGTGAAAGATTGATTGACAATCAAGAGATGTGTGCAGCTGCTGTTTATGCTGCACAAGGGCTTCACAGCAGATGCTGAAGAAAAAGTTTCACATACTTTTGTCAGTTGCACACATGATATTGGATCATTTTGTAACAAGACTATGATTAAGCAGTTATACCATATGCCAATCATATTTGTTCTCTATCTACTTTTATCTTTTTTTATCTATGTCGACAAAATGGATTAAGGTTCAGAGTTAAAGTGAATTAAGGTGATGTTTAGATGTCACATTTAAAATTATAATAGTGATAATGTTTTCCTGAATCATTAATAACTTACCACAAGGAGGCTGTTTTAATTTCAAACTCAAATCTATAAAAAAAAACTTAAAAATGGCTATATTAATGGAACTTTTTAATTTGCTGACTCCCACTGTTTCATCTGCTTTTGCTCTCTCTTTCTTGTTTCAGCCTGCTGCTTTCTCCTGATCTGAGACCAGCAGGTAGTGGGAGTGAAAGTGATCACACCGGTGGCACTTGCCGACACGACCCAAGGCTCTCCTCTGGAGATTCATTAGCCTCCCTGTCTGAGTGCCACCCTTTCTC
>JBAMYA010000017.1:4986993-5015546 GCA_037176975.1 Arrhamphus sclerolepis
TCTCTCTCTCTCTCTCTCTCTCTCTCTCTCTCTCTCTCTCTCTCTCTCTCTCTCTCTCTCTCTCTCTCTCTCTGTGTCTCTCTCGATAGATAGATAGATAGATAGATAGATAGATAGATAGATAGATAGATAGATAGATAGATAGATAGATATTTAACTGATACAAGGCATATCACAATGTTTTTTTTTCCAATAATTATGACATTTTCAGTGTTTTGATAGTTTTTGTTATTATGAAAATGCTTGACAAAGTTTGATGATAATGTCACATTTTTTTGGTTATGACTTCAAATAAAAGGTGAACATTGATTCATTTTGTTAACATTTTTGCATCTTAAAAGTTATATAGTTCTATAGGACTATATGGACTTGGCAAATAATTTTTTCATATGTCTGTGGGTACAGGTATGCTTTCTGGACATTCTTGGTACTTGATCTGTGGGTTTCATATTATTCATATTGATATTTGAATTATATCGAATCAACCAAAATGAAGAAATATATTGTGAAAATAATTTTTTGCCATATCGTCCAGCCCTACTCTGGGGCAGATAGGGACTGATTAATGGATGATTTTATCAGCCAAAAGCCTTAAAGACAGAAAACAACCAAATTGTTAAATGGTGATGACTGGCAAAACAGTGGTGAAAATGAACAAAAAGTGAAACATCATCCAAATGTTGTAAAGTCCGATGCTGAATATGATAGAACTGCAAAAACGACCTTTATGACACATGTAACAACAACAAAGCGGAATAAAATGAGCAAAATGAGATTTTAAATGAGACAGAAAACAAATGCGCCGCAGTTTCCCCAGAATCACATATAAGTTACACATAATGTCTAAAATAGAACGAATAGTGGTCGTTCCCCTTTGCTGTGCTTGGAAACGGTGTCAGAGTGAGAGCTCTGTACTAGAGTAACCTCTCTGTGCTACCGTGCAGGCACGCGGGCTTTGCTGGCTGTGCTGTGATTGTTGTGGCTCAGTGTCAGTGGGAGAAACTTTCCCCCCAGCAGTCGCTTCCTTTTATTCGCCTCTAACATATATATCATTTTAAAAAAGGAAGAAAATATGTCAGAGTCTCAAGAGGACAAGCTTTACAGGGCGGAGTATGCCAAAAGTAGCCGCGCTTGGTGCAAGAAATGTAAAGAAAAGATCGCTAAAGACTCGCTGAGGATGGCCATCATGGTGCAGGTGAGGCAGCGGCGACTGGAGCGCTTCATCCAAAGAAACCTTCTGTTATCTCAGAGATTTTTTATTTTTTTTGGCCATGTTTTGTGTCGTACGCACATGGGAAATCGGAAGGTGGTTCCAAGACGAGAACATGTCGGCTTTGAATGCGTTGAGTTGTGCTAAGTTAGGCCCTAGTTAGCATTTAAATGGCTGACATTGTCTTCCGAGTGTTTGCTCACAAAGAGCCGCTGAGTGTTTCTGCTAGTGTGGATCAATGCGTGCTTAAAGTCTGCAACATTTCCTATTATACCAGAGAAAACATCGACTTTAGGAGACCAGATCACAGCAGCAGCTGGGAGCAAGCACCACATGGAGAAATAATTACCTAAAAGCCCAAAATCTGCTTATGAGGTGAACCTCCTTATTCATGGTCTGTGGAGCAGATCCAGACTAGAGATCACTCGACTTTTCCCTGTAAATGCAAGTCATGAACCATTCCTCCCAGCAGTGCCATCACCAATAACCGATAACCAGTTTATGATTATGTTTCTCAAAGTTATCACATTTAGTCAGCTTTTTGTTTGATCCAGATTTCCTTTCTCTGCAGGACTGTCTATGATTACATGAAAATATACTTTAAGGCTACTTCTTTTGAAATGCTTCTAGCAATATACTAAATATAGAACTCCTGTGTTCTTATTATTTACTAATAAAATATTTGATACAGCTTCAACATTTTAAGCCCTTGAGGCCAATATAAATTAATAGCTTACATAAATGGAGTATATATGTATCTGAATGTGCCATATTTAATATTTACAGTGGATCAGATTTTATCTGTTTAAAAATGACAGTCAGCACACACAGGTCTAACTCAAAGCACAATTCAACCCGCCAGTATGGTCCATCCTGCAGGTTTTGAGTCCACATGAGGGCAAACCCATGTGGCTTGTTCCAGCTGAGCACAGCTGGACCCCCATGGGGGAAGGTCCAGCTACCAGGTCCTCACCTCGGAGTCCCTCTCCCAAGTCTGCATACACTTTGAGGCGCCTATTTATTGCAAGTAAAAATGCACTTGGGCAGTTGTAAACTAACAAGCCTTGATTTTTACAGTCTAAAATAGCTATAGTTTTTTCAATGTTACTGCATCGTCTGGATTAGATTTCAGTGCCAGGGCCATGAATCCACCACTTTCTCTCCTAATTCAGCTTATACGTATCCTTTTCCCACACATAGTTCTGTGGACGCGAGTATTATTCTGTCACACCTCACTAGTACGACATGAGTGTACATGCTGTGTGTTTTTCGCCCTCCAGTCTCCCATGTTTGATGGGAAGGTCCCCCACTGGCACCATTTCTCCTGCTTCTGGCAGCGAGCAGCAGCTCAGTCCACCACTGACATCGCTGGGTTTTCTGATCTCCGCTGGGAGGACCAGGACAAGGTCAAAAAAGCCATTGAAAGTGGCGGAGCTTCAGGGGGAGGTCAGTGCACATTTTAAGCGATATGACTTCTGTTTGCAATCTGTTCATATAAACAATTAGCTTCATGCCAAGATACAGGATCTACTTCATTATTGTAGGCAAACAAACTTAAGCAAACCAATCTAAACTGGTCAATAAACACACTGGTAGTAACTGGTTTATCAGTGTCTTTTCATATAGACACCATCTACCAGAACAGGGTTTCTTTGCTCACCTTTATTGTACAGTCTTAGATTGAGTTTTCATTTACATCATTATTTGCACCTCCTTAATTGTTTGTCGTGTTGAGTGTTTTTTTTTCTTCCACATTTATTCTTTTTATGGCTCACTGGATTTAGTTGACTTGAGAATGAAACTTTTATTCCCGTATTGCAGGAAAAGGTGACCAGAAGAGTGCAGCTAATGGAGAGAAGACGCTGAATGACTTTGCGGTGGAATATGCCAAGTCTAATCGCAGTACATGCAAAGGCTGTGAGCAGAAAATAGAAAAGGTTTGCAGCCACTTGTGCATTCATGCAGGAAAAATCTGTTTTGAGTCAGACAGTGCAAATGCATCAGTTTAACCGTTCTGCTGCAAATATTTAACACGTCTACGATCCCCTTCAGGATCAGATTCGTGTGTCCAAGAAAACCGTGGACCCTGAGAAGCCCCAGCTGGGTTTGATCGATCGCTGGTACCACACGGCATGTTTTGTGAGCCGCAGGGAGGAGCTGGCCTTCAAACCTGAATACAACGCTGCCCAGCTGAAAGGATTCAACGCGCTGCGGGCAGAAGACAAGGAGGAGCTGAAGAAGAGGCTGCCTGCGGTCAAATCTGAAGGGTGAGACAGCAAAGAAGAGTTTGAGTTACTATTTTTATGACATTTTGTTAGCTCCAACTGCTTAGGGATCACTGGGTCTAGTTTTTGTTTCCTCATTAGTGTTGCTCTCATTTGAAGCCTCTCCGTCTGCCATTGCCCTGCAGCACAAGAAAATTGACTTAAATGTGTCCCGGAAAGCTCTCATGGTGTATGCATACAGGAACGGGTTGACGGCCGAGTTTGCATGTGACAGGATGATGGCGGCGAGCAGCAGCTCTAGTGGCACAGGGCAGTGGGGACAGAGCAGCAGGAAGCAGTTGATTATGTGAAGCGGAATCCAGCAGATTGTGAAGAGGAAAAGAACGAGGAAGAGCGATGTGGCCATCTTCATCTCCTTGCGCATTCTAGCCGCAGCCGTGTTTTGTTGCAGCCCTCGGCCGCGTTGCTCTGCGGCGATGCGCCGCACTTGGTGTTTGACCGTGACGAAGATCTGGGCGTAAATCAGGAACATGATGAGCAGGGGCGCGAGCACGCAGGCAAAGAAGTTGAAATACACCATGTATGTCATGTCCACCACGAAGACAAAGAAACAGTAGCCTGAATCGGGTGGTGTTTTGTGCCAGCCCATCAGAGGCACAAGCCCGATGAGGAAGGACAGCAGCCATGTGGCGAGGATCACTAGCACGGCATTGCGAGGCGTCATCAGGACCTGGTAACGGAAGGGCATGAAGATGGCGATGTAGCGCTCCACAGCCACCGCCAGCAGACTGAAGATGGAGCTCTGAGTGAACATTATCAAGACACTGAGCATGAGCAGACACAGGTAGAAGTTATCACGCGGCACACCGATGTCAGTCAGGATGGCGCAGGGAATGGCGATCGTGCCAACGCAAATGTCTGCAACTGCCAGCGAGACCAGGAAGTAGTTGGTGACGGTGCGTAATTTGTGGTTTATCCCCACAGCAGTGCAGACCAGTAAATTACCCACAGTGGATGAAAAGGCTATGACGAGCTCAGCTGCCATGTACGGCACGTTAGGAGAAATCGCCATGTCGGCAGGTGGAGGTGATGGAGGAGAAGAGGTGGCATTGGAGAGAGAAATTGTAAAGTTCAGGGTGCGTTGTTCAAAAAGACAGATCTGATGAGATGAGCTGCTGGCTTGTTTGAAGGCGAGCAGCGATGCAGCAGCGTCCTTCATAGTTGTCCTAAAGGGAGAGGAAGATTTCAAGAAAGCTGGATTACTCGGCGTGCTGGCGAAATGCACTGCAAAGATGAAATCACTCACCGATCTACTGCATGGATCTGTTAAAGAAGATGTTATTTAGAAGTGCCTATACATCATCAGTGGTGTCCCAACAGCGTCCGTCCTGACGGGGAAGATCACATTAACGCCTGTTGTCTCAACAAATCTGGATGGTGCAGTTTTATTCATCCCCCCTTTGCCCGTTTTTTCTTTTTTTCTTTTTTTAAACATCGTGATTGATCAGACTGGGGGATTCAGGTTGGTCATTACCTTTGTGTGAGCGGCCTCATGGGGGGTGGGGGTTCTTCTTTCCATGTCAATAATGTGTAATAACATCGCTGACTCCTGGGACTGTGCAGACGTGTAGCAGCTTGCGTTTGCGTGTGTTCATTAACAGATGAAGGACTAATGAATTTGCTTAATGAATAAAGGTGTCAGATTCGGGCTTGTTTGTTCCTCACCTAGTCATCGTCTCGTGTCCCTTTGCATCTCAGGATGTTTTCTCACTTTCCTGTTTGTTGTTCCGTAACTGGGGGGGTTAAAAAAAAAAGTCTATGACTTCATGTGTTTGTTTTTAAAGAAAACGTAAAGGTGATGAGTTGGATGGAGTGTCAAAGAAACAGAAGAAAGAGCAAGAGGATGAGAAGAAAAAGCTTGAGGAGCAGTTGAAGGTACCACCTTTACTTTTTTCTTTTTTCTTTTCCCAACATCTTGGCATAAACATCAGTAATCCTTCATTGACGAACTTATATTTCCCTGTTTTTTTGTGTGTTGTGACTGCAGAATCAGAGCCAGCTGATTTGGGGAATCAAGGATAAGCTCAAGAAATATTGTTCAACCAATGACATGAAAGAGCTGCTGATTGCAAATGGACAGAAAGTTCCATCTGGAGAAACCAACGTAAGAGAACATCGCTTTTTGTGAATAAATTTCACTCAGACACGGTGAAGATGATGTGTTGACTATTGGACGTCTCATTACATCTAAATGTCAAAATTGCATGTTGTTTTTCTTCTTCTTCTTCTGGTGTTTCATGTGTGTAACTGTGCTGTTTATGAGCAGGTGCTCGACAGCCTGGCTGATGGCATGGCCTTCGGTGCCCTCGAGTCCTGTAAAGAGTGCCAGGGCCAGCTGGTGTTTAAAAGTGACGCATACTACTGCACCGGGGACATTTCATCCTGGACAAAGTGTGTGTTCAAAACTACGACACCTGTACGAAAAGACTGGGTCATCCCTCAGGTAGCTCACCTTTTTCTAATCATTAACCTCCACTTACCTTGAGACTCAAAGTTAAGGAACACATGTGCAGCTCTCAATGCAAATTTCGTTATAGTTTATCTGTCTAATCTAAAGACGCAGGCCTCCACAGGCTTGAAGCATCAACACCTCTCTTTTATTATTATTCTTATTACAGTATAGAATCAGTTTAGAAATTAAATACACCAGTACACAGCGCTGATAAGCTTGGAACATGCATTTTCAATTTGTCCGCACAGTGTGGAACCATTTGTCATTCTTATCATTAAACAGCATTTAGATACTAAACAAGCAACAACTGTGTTCGTAGTTTCATACGTTTCCGTTCAAATCTCATTTGGATGACATTGCAGGAATTCCATGAAGTCCCTTTCCTAAAGAAATTCAAGTTTAAGCGTCAGGACCGGGTTTACCCGAAGGATGCTCCAACCCAAACACGGCCAGCAGTCAAAGCCGAACCCCTGGCAAGCGCATCTGGTACTCCGACTGAGCGGCTGCCAGAGGCGGCACCTTCAGGTGAGAGAATTGTGAATATTCTCTCCGTATGCTGATGATCACAAGTAAATTATCTTTTTTTAATAAACTGACACTTGCGATCAGGATGTAAACGCAGTGTAAAGATTATTAAGTATTAAGCCCCGTGTGTTTTTTTTTTTTGTTCTGTAGACAAACCTCTCACAGGTATGAAGCTGCTGGCTGTTGGTAAGCTGTCCAAGAACAAAGACGATCTGAAGGTTGCTGTGGAGGAGCTGGGTGGAAAGATTACCGGCACGGCCAATAAGGCCTCTCTATGCCTCAGCACTAAGAGTGAGGAACACCTCAATATAGCCATGACGAAAAAAGAAAAATAACACAATTCCTAACATATCATTTGTTCTCTTGTTTATAGAGGAGTTGGAGAAGATGAGTAAGAAGATGGAGGAGGTCCGGGATGCTGGCGTGCGTGTGGTCTCTGAGGACTTCCTTACAGACATCAAGTCATCGGGCAAAGCTCTCCAGGAACTGGTCTCCCTGCATGCCATCTCGCCTTGGGGTGCAGAAGTCAAAGTCGAAGCTCAAGAGTCATCTGTGGCCTCCAAGTCTGGAGCGATGGCGACCAAGAGCACGGGGAGGGTGAAAGAGGAGGAAGGTAAAAGAACTTGTGTTAATGTAGCTATGAAAGTGCTTCGAGATGTTATTTGAATGCTTTCCTGTGTTTGAATAGAGCTAAATACGTAAAAAGGAGATAGTTATTGACTCTGAACCATCACAGGTGGCAGCAAATCCAAGAAGATGAAACTCACAGTGAAAGGTGGAGCTGCTGTGGATCCAGACTCAGGTAGTCATGGCTTGCCTGGAACTAAACATGGTCGACATCTCCCTTTGTTTTACCTATGAAATGATGGACGTCTTTGATGTGTGCAGGTCTGGAGGACAGCGCCCATGTCCTGGAGCAGAGTGGGAAGATGTACAGCGCTACACTGGGCCTTGTGGACATTGTCAGAGGAACAAACTCGTACTATAAACTGCAGCTGCTGGAGGATGATGTACAGAAACGGTAAGAGTTGTCTGAACTGGTGAGCTTACCATTCCTGTCAGTGACTGAAAGGCTCCTGGTATTCATGGACTTGTCATGTGCTTCTAGGTACTGGGTGTTCAGGTCGTGGGGCAGGGTGGGTACCACCATCGGAGGCAACAAACTGGACAAATTCCACGACAAGAACTCTGCACTGGGCAATTTCCTGTGTGTTTACAAGGAGAAGACAGGAAATGAATGGGGCTCTTCCAACTTCACCAAATACCCCAATAAGTTCTATCCACTGGAAATCGACTATGGACAGGTGTGCACTCGCTCAAAAAAAAATCTCAGAAGTACACATTGAAAAGTGTGTTTTGTGACTGACAGAACAGAAATGATCGTTGTGATGCTTGTTTTGCAGGATGAAGAGGCAGTGAAGAAGCTGACGGCCAGCGCTGGCACCAAGTCTAAGCTGGACAAACCTGTGCAGGATCTGATCAAGATGATCTTTGACGTCGAGAGCATGAAGAAGGCCATGGTGGAGTTTGAGGTGAGACCTCTTTTTAAATGTTACAGATGTATTTACATGATTCTCTTACAACTTTTACATTTTAGGAAGAACATTTTAAGAAGAACACTTTTTCTATAAAAGAGAAATGTTGCTCTGTTTTGTTTTGCTTTCAGATCGACCTCCAGAAGATGCCTCTTGGCAAACTGAGTAAAAGACAAATCCAGAGTGCCTACGCCCTCCTCACAGAAGTACAGCAGGTTGGCTCTCGACAACGCTTCTCAGATCGTTCTCATGTGTCATCTGGGATTCTTATTCTTAAGATTCTATGATGTATTGAAATTGAGAGATTGAAAATATTTTCTAAGAAACTTCTGTTTGGTCAGCTTCTCTGCTGAACAAACGATCTGATGATCTAAATTACCACGAGCATGTTATCAAGCATTTTTATCAGGTTCATGTTGAAAACTGCTGATGCACCAGTGGTGGATCAGATACTACCTCTCTCCTCTGATTTTAGATGCCTTTATCGATATCAGTCGTGCTTCTCTTGTAGGCGGTGTCAGATTGTGTGGCTGAAGCACAAATCCTGGATCTCTCCAATCGCTTCTACACCCTGATACCTCACGACTTCGGCATGAAGAAACCCCCACTGCTCAACAACGTGGATTACATTCAAGTAAGCACATGTTGCACACGCTGTCCTGCTGGACAGTCCACTTCTAATGAACCCTTCTCCAGAGCAGTACATCATTTTAAAATGCATCACATGCGTCGCTGTACAGGCCAAAGTTCAGATGCTGGACAACCTGTTGGATATTGAAGTGGCGTACAGCTTGCTGAGAGGAGGAGCTCAAGACAATGAGAACGATCCCATCGACATCAACTATGAGAAACTTAAAACTAGGATTGAGGTGAGGAGCCCATCTGTGGAACTAAGGTTGTGAATAATGCATTTTAGTCTTGGGAAAAAAAAAAAGTGTGTGATGTGTTTGTTTTCTCATAGGTTGTCGATATGAACACAAAGGAGGCTGATGTCATCGTTCAATATGTTAAGAACACCCATGCTGCTACACACAACACGTACACACTGGAAGTACAAGAAGTAAGCCATTATTTAAAACTTTGTTAAACCTGTTATGGCTTAATTTAATGATGTTTCACGTGCTGACTTTGGATAAATCTTAATAAGAACTTATTCTGTCAAGCCTTTGTAAATTTATTACTTCTACTTGATGTTCTCTTTTTTTTTTTTTTTTAATCCGCCTATTTTTGTAGATCTTTAAAATTGCTCGAGAAGGAGAGCGCCAAAGGTACCGTCCCTTTGAGGAGCTACACAATCGGCAGTTACTGTGGCACGGCTCCCGAACCACCAACTATGCTGGTATTTTATCTCAGGGTCTTCGTATCGCACCTCCAGAGGCTCCAGTGGTACGTGTCGTTTGTGACCAAGTAGAGTTTAAGCTTTTGGGAAAGTTTAATCATGAATTGCTTTGCAAACTTGCTTCTTCTTCTTCTTCTTTTTTCCTTTCTCTTCTCCTCTAGACTGGATACATGTTTGGCAAAGGTGTGTATTTTGCTGACATGGTGTCCAAGAGTGCAAACTACTGTCATACCTCCCAGTCAGACCCTGTAGGGCTCATACTGCTCGCCGAGGTCGCTTTAGGCAACATGTAAGTGATGGCCCGAGTCATTTAAAAAAAAAAAATAGACAACAAAAATATTTCTGTGATTGTGTAAATTGAATCATTGTCTTTTTTTCCTCCCACCAAATCCAGGCATGAACTGAAGAAGGCCTCTCACATCACAAAGTTACCCAAGGGCAGACACAGTGTTAAAGGTGAGAAAGTTGATGGTCACCACAAGGTTTTGTTTTCATAATTTTATTAAAATTTGTTAAGTTATTATGTGTTGGAATATTTATATTTCAATAGTGCTATTCATTCTGATTCTCTGCCTTGTGTTTAAAAGTATTTTTGTGAACAGTGATATAAGATTCTTTGTTTTGCCAGACACTAAATTTACATTGATCTTTTTTTTTTTTTTTTTATTTATTGTTACACTCGTGTTTAGCAGTCAGTAGGACATAACATGGAAATTCACCTCCAATTCTCAAACAGCCAGAAAACATTATGCAGTTTAAATATGTTGGGTTTTTTTTTGTTTTTTTTTTTAAATCATAAGCACAGACAAACTGGGTTTAGTACTTTCTTGAAGTTACATGAATATACCCAGTGTAATGTGTTATTGTAGCAGGTTCTGTTTCAGCGCTCTTTTTCTCATCAAGTTTTTCTTCCTTCCAGGTTTGGGTAGGACCGCTCCTGATCCAGGTGCCACCGTCACTCTGGACGGGGTGCAAGTGCCTCTGGGTAAAGGAGTGCACACTAACATTGATGACACAAGTCTACTGTACAACGAGTATCCTTCAGTGTTTTCTGTTGCGATCATTTTGATAAACGGTCCAACATTTTTCCTGCTTGGCCATACGGTTAATGTTGATACTCATATTCTGATTTCAAACTTTGATTGACACATGGGGCACTTTTAGCAAACCGTTTTTTGAGTCATAAGGAAATGGGTGTGTTTACTTTTTTATTGATCATAATTGTGTATTGGTTGGCGTCAAAGAGTCCTCAGAACTGCTGGATACAAAAGAGCCTATAACGTACAGCTTTTACACATCGAATCTACGTCAACAACTAGAAACAACTGCTTTAGGACACAACCTCCAACTGCACAAGGGAATATTGTATAAATACTGGTCATTATTAGTCCATTATAGTTATAGGTCAGTTCAGGGTTGTAATGTGCATCTAGACTCAAGCCTCTCTTGAAGTTTAAACACTTCATATGGCTTGTTTAGTACAGTTTGGGGTTCTGTTAAACATTTAAGATTCAAAAAATCATTGACACGAAAAAATCAATGACACGCTTATGCATAAAGCTCATTCACCACACCGAACAGCCAATCAGAGTGGTCTCTCTGACCACACTGGTATCTTACTGATTCAACATGTTCTTCAGCTGAGGAAAATGAAAAGCTAGTGGGGTCTGACAGAGTAGATGATGAGTTGCACATCAAGAAAACGAAAGGGACTGGTGTCTACGAATGCTCCTGGTGTCCCTCAGCTTGGTAGACTGGTGACTGATTGTATGACAAAATTGAAGCTTTTCTATCTCTGGTGTTTGGTCATGTTTTATAATGTCCTAACCACGTCTCTTTCCTCAGGAACCTTTGGTGTTATCCAGGTTAACAGTATCAATTCCTGAATCACTTATTTTAACCTCATTGCTCTTATTGTTTGTCTGTTTTCTTTAACCACTGCTCCTCCAGATATATCGTGTATGATGTTGCTCAGATAAACATGAAGTATCTCTTGAAGATCAAGTTTAACTACCAAACATCCCTGTGGTAAAAACAAAACAACTGTGTCCAACCCCTTCAGAGAAAAAGGAAACTTTTGGAGAGGCCCTTTGGAGACTTGTCACCAAAGCCCCGAAGCTTCATTGTCTAAAACACAAAATGTGCACAGGAGCAAAACTGTACTGTACTGTGGTCATTTAAAATCTGTTGTCACTTTACTGCTTTTTCATTGGGTTGATTGGCAGGTAGCCATCATGAGAAAACATTAGTTAGGTGAAAAACATTTGCTCATTAGACAAAGTCAACTATAGTTGAAGAACAGTAGATACAACAGTAAAAGAAAGGTCTAGAAATAAACTGCAAAAAACTTTAGTAGTTATTTCATAAAAGATTCTCAAATGTTAAAAAAAAACTGTCTTTAATAAATTTCAAGTTTATAAGGTACAGTTCAGATAATGGGAGCTGGTCAGTCTGCAGTTATACACACCAGTAGTCATGTTTTATTCAGGTTCTTTAGTTAAATAGCCACTAAAATCCATGTTTTGTTAAATGATAGATATGAAGATACTGCACGTTTTGGACGTGTATATTTGTTTTGTTGGTGTATCTCAAGCAGTCTTCCTCGCTAGAAATTGAAAAAAAACAAGACTATGCTACTTATGTGAAGTATTCTTCATAAAACACAAAGGACATGCTATGCTATCTTTTTTTCTTAATCTTTTTTTCCCTGTACCTCAAATACAATAAAAAAGGACATTTTGAAACATCTGCGTGACATTTTATTTTATTTTTTTGTCTGCATATTAGATTGACAGAAAAAGGCAATACCCAAATTAGCTTTTGTTTATTTCTTTTTAAATAAATGCCTTAAGAAGATTCTTTTATTTCACATTGAGTTCTGAGAAATGCTTCATTTTCTGATAATTATTCTGAGGTGCTGAATGGCTTCAAATTTCCTGAAGAAATCTGGCTCACATCTTGTAAGCTGTATTATCTTTAGAAAAGCTTCCTCCATTTACAAAAAGAAATCACATTTATATGCCATAATTTTCAGCACATAAGTGCTGATAAATAGAATGTAAATACTTTGAGTAAAGCTTTGTTCCCCAGCATTCAAAGCTGAATATGATTCTTTTTCCTGAGATGAAATTAAATGTAAGTGACAAAATAGACATTTTTATAGCTTTTTCCAGATGGGTCACTATAGTGTTCATGTGAGGTCTCTAAAAATATGTTTCACAAATTATTAAGTGTAATGACTGCCTTGACTGCAAAGTATAAATAATATAAAGTAATACATTGCGTGTGTGTGTACATTTTTTATATAATGGCAGTGATTTGAGTCTAACCTCATGATTTGTGCAAAACAAAGAACAATAGCTGTGGTCTTAAGGTGAACCTGGTTTTTGAAACCAAAACATTTTTCCAGCCATTCCTATCAACGTGTGATTTTAAAACGTTGCGTTCCTATAATGTAAAGTTAACATCCCGATGAGTAAATGGCACATGGCGAGTCTTCCGTCGGCGTTTTTTTTATAATGTAGTTTATATACATTTTATTTCTCAAATCCCCCTCCAGAGAGACTCCCGACCCAGAATGCATTTTGACAACGTCTTTGAAAAAGCGGCGCGGCTAGTTCAAGATGGCGGAGATGGACCAGCTGTTAGACGAGAGTGAGTAACAACGCGAAATCTAGAGGATTTACAGTTCACACAAGCAGCGCTACTCCGGCCATGAGACGAATTATTGACAAAGAACCAACGTCGCTATTTATGCGACGGACAGTCTCAGTTTTTGGCTGACTTCATAAGCCATTTTTAGACGCAAAGAGACACCGGTGTGTCCCGGTGAGCTAAGGCTCGTTAGCACGGCAGGCTAAGCGGAGCTAATGTTGGAGTTGAACAAGTTACTTCAACGGTAAACAACTGCCGTTAGCCTAGCTCCGAGCTAACGCTGGATAACCAACAATAACAAAAGGCTACTTGCATTTCTATGTGCTTATATGGACATTTTTATTAATTATTTTATTATTTAGAGCTTTCCGTGACAATGGCTTTACATTTGTGATTTGTTATTTAGGTAGTCTTATGCGTTTGTGTTTCTTTTTTGACAAACTGGTAAGAGAGAAATTTAAGTTATTTGGCTATTATTACCTAAAATAGTTTTATCGGGACGTAGCAAGTGTTACTGGATATTACCTCCACGTTGTAACCTTAGATAGTTCAGCGTATGTCTGGTATTACCTGTCAAGCTGATGTTACACCTGTGCTTGACAGCTCAAAGTCGAGGTAGAGGCCTCACTGACTTTGTTAGCGATTTCCAGTCAGTTGTCGGTGTTAAACAGTCTTATGTTCTGTGAGCTGGTATGACCATAACATTTTAATAAATGGTGTAGATTATAAAAGATATTGTGATCTGGTTGACTTTCTTGATAGTGCCCTTTTATAACTCTCAATAATTAATGTAGGTTTTCTTTTTTAAATTGACTTTATTCATTTTATGTTGTACAATTTGCCTTCTTTCCCAGGTTCCTCTGCTGAGGCACTCGTCAGTCTGAAAGGTATGTGTGCTATTAGTTTATCTAGTTTAAGGTCATCTCTTTTTAGTATGCTCATATGCAAGGTTTTTGTAAATTAAATAAACACTTATATGCCTTGCCATTTTTGTGATCTTGTTTAATTTGATTCAATTTCTAATTGTAATGGATCACCAGTACTATGGGTGACTGCAAGGAACATTAAAGCCTATACAAGATTAGACCTGATATTGTAGTTTGTTGGTTTTTTTCTTCTTACTTTTACACATATATATTGTATCTACAAACTCCTTCTTTTTCTTTTGAATGTTTCCTTCGGGGGTCACCACAGCAAACTGTCTCTCTCCATCTAACCCAATCCTCTGCATCTTCTCTCACACCAACTAACTTCATGTTTTCTTTCACTTCATCCATAAATCTCTGTTTTTTATCAAGGCCTACCGCCTGGCTGTTCCAACCTCATTATCCTTCTACTGATATTTTCCCTTTCCCTTCTCTGTATATGTCTAAACCATTTCAATCTGGCTTCTCCAACTCTCATCCAAAACATCTAACATTCACATAAAGTTATCAAAATGAATTTTAGTGAAAATTTCATTTAAATTTAATGTGGTTTGAGAATTGGGCTTTTGTATTGTGTGCCTACGCTGTTATGTACAAGTCCTTTTAACTTTTTTACAGAGGGCAGTTTGTCCAACACTTTAAATGAAAAAAACAGTTTCACAAGAGCTCACAACACCAGGGGACGTCATTCTTCTGTCACAATGGACACGGTAAGAAGCATCATGATAGTTAGTTTATGATTTTATGAAAAGGGTGCAGTTGAATAGCACCCAGAGTGTCAAACGCTTTGCTAAATAATTTGAATTTCCTTTTGGGAATGAAAGTACTTTGAATTGAATTGAATAAATAAATGTAGTAAGCAAGTAACATTTGTGCTTTTCCCAGATAGGAGTCACAAAGTGCTTAACAGTACAGTAGGCACAATCAAATTTAAAATATACATATATGATTAAATAGTATGACCTGCTTGGGGCATGACAGCAGGACATAACCTAAAATTTGCCCAAATGCAAAAACAGACTTTTAAAGTGTTTTATTTTTTAACAAAAGATGAAGAATTTACAATCAGGGAGGAGCAACTCAAAATAGCCAGTGATCAACACAATATAATTTAAAGTTCAGAAAGCAGAGTAAACCAAAAACTAAACTAAGCTTTCTAAGCCAAATCAAAGTTACCAAAGATAAACACCTCCTTAATCCCAATCAACAGTCTCAACAAGTCAGAAGCACTAATCACAAGTTATTCTTACAATTTTCAAAAGTCAATTTGAATGTTGTTCCGAAGGGGCGAGCTGTGTCCTAAACCACAGCTGCCCGTGAATGAAGGTGTTCGGGTCTCTTTTAAAATTAGCACCAGAGGCGGTTGCGGGTGGTGAAAACTGGGCTATGGTCCACCAGCGGAGCACAGGAGGAGGAGCCAATCATGGTGGTGCGCAACAGAACCAGATTTTGCATAAGCAAAATACACATTACAGAGGCCAAGGGCCGTAACAGTAAAATACATGAATGCTTATAAAACATGAAATGCTTAAAGCAAGAAACAGTCAATATAACAACTGTCATAGCAGCCCTTTGTCCAGCTAGAATGCTTGAAGGAACAAAAATGTCATAAGATGCCTTTTGAAAGCATTAACAGAGTCCGGTGAACGTAAGGAGAGCGGGAGTTTGTTCCAGAGTCTAGGCGCGACTGCCTGAAAGGATCTGTCTCTTCGCATCCTGAAAAGAGTACAAGGAACCATTAACAGGTTCTGATATTAAAACCTCAGACTGGGAGAAGCTTCATAGGGCTGAATAAATCTGCAAGATGAGAAGGGTCCTGCTTGTGTATGGCTCTGAAGGTCAGGACCAGAGGTTTAAAGTTAGTTTGGTAATTAACTGGAAGCCAATGAAGAGACTTTAAAACTAGTATTATGATTTTTTCTGTATAATGTTAAGACATTAGGGAGGTAAGTGACACAAACACTTCAGTGATCTGGGACAAGTGGTTGTGGCTGCCCATCAGTCTGGGATTCATTCTTCCCAGATTCCTAGAGAGAAGAGTTCTTCTGTCAAAAAAAAAATAGCTTGGCTGAACAGATTTGTGAAGTTGCACATGGCACAAGACTTCTGGAACAATGTTCTTTTTGTCTGACTAGACAGAAGTGGAGATCCTCACACGTAATCTAATTTAAATGCCTAGATAATAATAGATTCTTCCTACTCGCAGATATAACCATCTATCATGAATCATTGAAGAGACTGAAGTAATGACAACTACTGCAACAAATGATGTCCCTGCGGGGATTAATAAAGTATTTTTGAACTGAATTGAATTTTAATTAATGAATCAGATGAAGTGAAAACCAAATGTTCTGAAAACACAACATATCAACACATTCACCTCATACCAGCTGTTAAAGACAATAGTGCAGAAATTATGATTTTTAGCGGTTTTGCGTATGTAGGTCCTGGGCACCTTTAGCTGACCACAAACTCCTCATTATGCCAAAAATAATCTATAATCAAATGTAAGGCCATCTGTCAGATGGCCAGAGTGTAGCTAGGCTGGGTGATTAGTCAAAAATTACTCGAAACTGACATTTAGAACCAATAATCAATAATAAAATGTAATCTTGCTCAAGTTGGTTATTTTAAATATTTCTCGTCTTTAAAATATTCATTTAATGATATATAGTTAAACTATGCGTGCTTTCTTTTACTTATTTTAAAATCAAAGACATATCCTCTTTTATTTGAAAAATATCCTAGTTTCAGTAGTATCGCTCAGCCCTAAGTGTAGCCATCGCTGGATCTGCAAGAGGGCTATGATCCCAAGCACACCAGCAAACTACATCTGAAAAAGAAAAGGAAAAAAAAAATCAAAATGTTGAAGTGGACCCTTTAAAGCACGGTGTACCGTGTTGTGGCTGGACTGGAAGAACCGTGCTTGGGGGCAGTACAGTTGCACATGTATGTGGGGGTGGAGTATCTAGACTATGTCTGCATCACTTGTAGATGCAGAAAATTCTCCTGACACTCATTTAATCTCTAGTTCTGTAATCCAAGTCCAAGAGTGTAGTATTGTGAAGTGCAGGTCAGGAAGTTTGTAGGGGGTCACGACACCTAAGTCTGACTAAGTTGGTGATTGTGTCTGGTATGGAGACATTTCTATTTGACTATAACTGCTACTGCTAAGAAACCCCACATTTGTTCCTTCAGCCAACACGGAGCTCAAAGAGGAGTCGTTCATTTCGGGACGATGATGAACCACCCCAGCAGCGCGTCCCTTCCAGATCCCCTCGAAGGAGCCAGAGGGTCACCACTACACCACAGGTGACAGCTTCAGTCTTACAAAATGGCCATATAGAGGAAGAACAATTTCAAACCTGAGATATGTATCTTATCCAGAAACTGTGTAATTACACATCATTTTGGTGGTGTGGGTGTATTGAGGTGCTTAACCGTGAAGATGAACTTGATTCTTAGTCAACCTGTTCTGCTGCATGTCATTTGATATGCTGTGCTTTAACAAAACATCTTTGGTTAGTGTCTTTGAAAACACATTTAATTTCAGGTGTCTTATATTGGCTTTGTCAGAATATTTGGCACCATCAAAAGCCATCAGAGTGAATTCGCAGAAAATTATAAGGTTCTAAATTATGAGATAAAAGAAAAAAATGATGCCCGTACAGCTGCATGTCAGAGTTAAATGCGTAAGGTTTGTTCAGTTAATGTATCTCTTTACTAGTGTGTGTGGATGTGGGTGGGTGGAATGACTTTTCTGTTTTTATGGTTGTCTTTGCAGAAATTTTCTAATGTCGTGACACCAGATAAGAAAGCATCACAGAAAATAGGCCTGAGATTAAGAAATCTTCTAAAGCTACCCAAAGCTCACAAATGGTGCATCTATGAATGGTTCTATTCCAATATTGACAGGTAAAGTTTCATTTTCACACTCGGAGGAGCAGAAATGAAAATGTGTACACATAAAGCAAATCAAAATATGTGGTTAAGATCTGAATTCTACTTGATACTACTTTTAGTACAGTTAATTTTAAGAATTTTCTTCAGACCTGATACACACACATCATCACAACTTTCAGTGGTTCTCTTTTAAAATGTTTCTCCTCCATCTTCTTCCAGACCTCTTTTTGAGGGTGACAATGAATTTTGCCTGTGCCTCAAGGAGTCTTTCCCAAACTTGAAAACAAGAAAACTGACGAGAGTGGAGTGGGGAACAATCAGGAGACTGATGGGAAAACCTAGACGGTATGCTGTAAATTGTAAAAGAAAATTTTGGGAATTAAAAAAAAGGGGGGGTGGAGGATATGATGGGTAATTATTGTATTATTGTGCTATTTATTTGGCCAGTTTTGACACTGTATGATTTTTGCAGTCTTAAAAGATTAATGTAAGCCACGTTGCATGACATGATACGGGTAAGTAATTTTCCACACGTTCCACTGTGCAGTTGAACATATTTGGATTGTGGCTATGAGAGATGTAAGCCAGAGTGTATTTGGCCTCTAAATGCAGCATCATCAGCATACGCCCACCTCAGGTTGCTGCCAGTGTGCCAGTGAGTTGAAAGTTGGTGCTTGATGTGGTGGTGTTCATGTGCTTTGAAACGAAAAGGAAGGAGAAGAAAGTGTCTTCTTCTTCTTCTGTTTCTCCATTGCATGTGGCTCTGTTGTTGATAGTTTACCGTGCTGTGAACATGCTGATGTTAACATCATTTCATGGTGCGTTCTTATTGGTTGGTTAGCTGACAGAAATTGAAGAGGTAGCAACAAGCAGACTGAGATGATTCCACCAAATGTTTTTAATATTTCTTTATCTGTCGCAGCCTGTCTTTGGTTGAAAAAATGTTTATATTTTATATCTTTGTTCCTGTCTCTTAGCAAGATGTACGTCCATTATTTTTGAGCTATGGTGGAGGAAGTCAGACACGAAAATTGCAGCCGGCAAAAATTCAAAATAAAGCACCCTGAGGAAGGCTCCGACTCATACATCAACATTACGTTAAGCCTTACAGACTGTGTACACAAGTAAGGGGGTTGTAGAAGATATTTGCATCACATATGAGGAAAGACTGAGTCTATAAGTGGAAAAACATGTTTGACACAAATCAGCTTTCTAAATGTGTAATCCTAGAAAGAACAAGACATGGCGAGATATACACTACTCACAAAAACCTAGGGATATTTGACTGATGGGTTGCATTTATGGAAAATGTAAGAAGTTCATGCTACAGATATTATATCATGAAACTTGATTAGAATCATGCAGTTATTGTAAAACAACAGTGGTTCACGGACCAGACACTTGTTGTGAAATTTCATTCAAAACCCAAATCTCCCTAACTTTCTGTGAGTAGTGTAAGTCTTTAAACAAGCAGACTCCAGCACAACGGTCATGCGATTGCAAAACCTTTGGGTGAATTCATTGTCTCTTACGAATTCAGCCGAGAAGGCAATACTTGCTGGCGCTCACTGCCCCTCTGCTCCCAGTCGCTGCCAGTGGGAGATGAGGTTGGAGCAAAGATGCTCCAAAACTGGATCACGGCACTTTCTGCATTCTGTGACTCAGGCTTAAAGTGTCCACCAATTGGTTATCTCAATATTTTCCCTTAATTTTCTCCCTTTTTTACTGTTGTAAGTGTTGTGTATGAAACACAATGTTTCAGTACCAAAAAAATCTGATGTTGAGTGCTGGTCTTCCTTGTTCCATCCAGGTGTTCATCAGCGTTCTTTGCTGAAGAGCGATCAGCACTGGGACAAAAACGGCAGAAAATGCGACTGCTGCAGCAGAGGAAACTATCTGATGTGTCAAACTGCAAAGATCTGCCTGATGAAATCCCTTTGCCCCTTATCATTGGAACAAAAGTCACAGGTAACATCACTGATATCAACTCTCATCATTTTGAACGGACAATGTAAGAAGAGGCTGTAATCAATGCAGTAGAGTTTATTATTGGGATTATTAAACTTTTTCTTAAGTAGTTGAAGAGAAACTTGAAAAATCCCACATTGAGAACATCCACCACCATCCACCCAGGCCCTGATCACAATTAAACTGTGTAGGTTCACATACACTTAACTTATTTTAAAATCACAAAGATATGTACCCTTTCTTTGGAGAAAATATTCCAGTTTTAAAAGTTAACCATATTTAGAGTGAAATTCTTGTCACTGATCTATGAGGGCAAAAAAAAGAAAACTAACAGCACAGCCTTTAAATTGTGAGTCAGGTAAAATTATTTGTAATATTGATTTGAGGCCAAAGATTGTAGTAGTTGAAGACAAACATTGTCTTGAGTTTGTTGTTGGTGTTTGGATGAAGGATATCAAAGAAGTTTAGGGTGGTGGGTGGAGAGAAACATTTGAATTACAAGTTTTGAACAGTAGAAATGGTTTGGAAATGGAGAAGTGCTCAGTATCATTACAGTTTTTAAAATTTTTCAATGCTCAATTAAGTATTTAAGAAAGTTATTTTTCTTTTTGCGCACAGCTCGACTGCGAGGTGTCCACGATGGTTTGTTCACGGGACAGATTGATGCAGTCGACACCAGTGCTGCCACTTATCGTGTCACCTTTGACCGCAGTGGTCTGGGAACTCACACAGTGCCTGATTATGAAGTGTTGGTAAGCCCATTAACATGCTATGATGCTGTTATAACTGTGAGATTAAACTGCTTCAACAAACAAAAAACATTAAGAAATAAACATTAAGGAGTACGAAAGACGTACTAAAGTACTTTTTTTAAAGATGTATATCATTGTGCTTTGTTTGTTTTCTTTTCAGAGCAATGAACCCAATGAGACCATGCCAATCTCAGCCTTTGCTCAGAAACATCGGTCAACACGCTACATGCAGAACCTCATGACTCCGCCTAGAGGACCCTATCCGTCCGTTACCACTCCTGTCCATTTGGTACTGCAGACCTACATCTAATGACACATTTGCGTTCATACAAATAGTTGTTAATGAGGGTCACTGTTGATTTTAATGTGCTTTGAATGTGAGTAAGATTAACTTCTTAAAAAAAGAAACAACAAAAAAAAAAAACACTTTTGCATGAAGACAGTTATCTAGAGATAATATTGGTCCACACACTAAGTACACATAAAATAGAACATAAAGGTACCAATTTTATGCTATTTTGTATTTTTCCATACAATGTAGTGTCATTGACTAGTTTGATGTAGATGCAACTCCAAAAAAAAAAAAAAAAAATCTACATCATGCTTCCTTATTTTTACTTTCTCTGTTGAAATACCTTGGTTTATTTCTTTCTCACACTCTCAAAATGTTTTGTTGCACTCTTGCACCTAAGGTGAGTGTCCCACAAGCCTTCCAATGAAGGCAGTACATTCCACCAGTATATACACATCACCAGTCTCAAACATCACTCATCCATGCTTGTGGCCACCTGCAGTTATTCCAGGCAAAGTAGACAAGATCATTACTTGTGTACCTATGAGCGCTGACATCAGGACTGCTGAGTAAGCAGGGTTCCACGTGCACAAATCAGTATCAAACTGCTCAGCAAGTTAGAGAATGTTTGCTGTAGAGATATAAGAGGTAATGAAACACATGGTCACGCTGACTGAAACAGCAAGGTGTTACTGGACCCAGATGCTGTTCTTCTGTACTTGGAGTCCGATCAACAAGCTCAGATTTCTTTTGATGTCATGACAATGAAGTTTTGAAGAGTGGTCTTTTGAGCACTCTAAAACATGTTCACAAAATTATTTCAGCAGTCATGTACCACTTACAATGTATTAAGACAGCATAAAAGATGCAACAAAATCATTTTTGACTTTTTTTTTTTTTAAAGTATATCATGAGGCCTTTTTAATACGGCGAAATAAGGTAATACTCTCACCACTGACTTCATTATAAAGTCTTGCTAATACCAGGTTATTCCCCCTTTTGCCTTTAGAACTGCCTTAATTTGTGTTGGCATGGATTCAACAAGGTGTTGGAAACATTTCTCAAAGATTTTGATCCATATTGGTGTGATGCAATCACACGGATTGCTGCAGATTTTACATTTGCACATCCATGATGCAAATTTCCCATTTCAGTGGTTACTGTGGAGGTCATTGGAGTACAGTGAACTCACCGTCATGTTCAAGAAAGCAGTTAGTTGGTTTTTTTTAGCTTTGTGATATGCTGCATTATCTTACTTGAAGTAGCCATCAGGAGATGAGTACACTGTGGTCATAATAAGAAGAATTGGTCAGCAGCAATACTCAGGTAGGCCGTGGCCTTTAAGTCATGTCCAATTGCTCCTAAGGGGCCTAAAGTGGGTCAAGAAAAAAATCCTGAGGCTGGTTGGATCCTCTGATCCTACAATCTCAATGTCACAGACAAAATAACGACTTACTTATACTGTATATTGTCAGATAAGGCGACGTTCCAGAAAACACAAAAAAAACCATTCCTTTTCCATACTTCTATTGTCCAGTTTTGGTCAGCCTGTGTGAATTGCAGCCTCTGTTTCCTGTCCTTAGCTGTCAGGAGTGGCACCCTGAGTGGTCTTCTGCTGCTGTAGCCCAACTGCCTAGACGCGTTGTACATTCAGATATGATATTCTGCATACTTTGGGTGTAATGACTGATTATTTGAATTACTGTTGCATTTCCATCATCTCAAGCCAGTCTGTCTCTACATGCCTAAATGCATTAAGTTCCCGCCATGTGATTGATTAGCTATTTGTGTGAACAAATAATTGAACATGCGTACCTAATAAAGCGGTTGCTGAGTATATTTATTAAAGGCATGACTCCTGGGATTGTCTTGGAGTAACAGAATTTCTATAAATGTGTATAGTAGTGTATAAACGCCTTCTGGTTTGTTTTTTCTGTCTTTACTATGCTAAATAAAATTAAAATTTCTATCTAAATGAAAGCTCAAGTGCAACAAAAACAATGTGAATTTCGAACAAAAGAAAAATGAATTGAATGTTATAACATTGTTAAAATTGCCATTGAACTTGTATGAAATGGGTATTGAATAAATTGATGAATGTTTTTTTTTTTGTGTATAAAAGTGAAGTATGATGATCCTTTTGTTTGTTTAATAGCAGGACAGTGATCCCCTTATGAACCAGTCACCATGGAGGAACAAACTGCCTGGTGCTGACGGAGAGACACTCGGAGGATTTCCTGTTAAATTCTTGGTTCAAGTTGTAAGTACCCACTCTCAAACGCAATATCAAATGGTTACTTTCTCAAAACTAAACACTTGTAATGAATTCTAATTTTATTTTATTCATTTATTTATTCTTCTAGACAAGGCTGTCCAAAATCCTTATGATCAAGAAAGAGCACATCAAGCACTTGAAAGAAATGAACACAGAAGCTGAGAAACTGGTACAGTTTTGACTACGTTACTCAGAGTGATTTAATTACTTCTCTCATGTATACATAAACTTAACCAGGATTTTTTTTTTCTTGTGTTCAGAAGTCATACTCATTACCCATTGACCTAGACTTTCAGAAGCGATATGCTAGCATCGTGCTTGAGCTGGAGCAGCTTAATAAAGATCTGAACAAGGTGTTTCATGAAGTTCAACAGTTCTGTTGTGAAGTAAGTCAAAAGATACATTTTAGTCACATATCATATTACTACTGTTGTACTGCAAAGAACACAATGGTGCTTTCTACCTGGGATTTTTTTTCTTTTCTTTTTAAGCGTTGAAAGGTTTTGAAATACTCGAGTAATGTTTATTTGTCCAGCTTGCGCCAGATCAGGGTATGGCACCAGCTGACTATCCCACAGAGCTGCAGCGGCGTTGTGAAGAGCAGGCCCAGCAGATGGTGCAGCTGAGCAACTCCCAGTGGGATGGACACCAGAGTGTCACAAATCCCACCCTCACAAACCTCATCTCCAGACTCACTGCTCTGCTCCTACAGATAAAGGTAGAGGATATATAAACACTCTGTACGCGCGTTATCAGTATTTTCTCAATCTCGTCTGTAGGTACATTCATGATTTGTTTACCTGTCATTTATCTAGTCTCCCGGTTTCTTTCAGTGTCTGGCAGATGGAGGAGATCTGAATTCATTTGAGTTTAAGTCTCTAACAGACTCACTTAATGACATCAAGGCATCGATTGATCCCTCCAACCTTAGGTAAACAACTCACTACATTTCCATCTATGCTCTTCCTCAGGCTGAACAAGGGTATGACCATATACTTCTATAATCTCTGTTAAGTTCTTTAACCTGAATGAATCTGTTTCCTTTTGGTTTCAGCTGCTTTCAGAATAATGTTGAGATCCATGTGGCGCACATCCAGAGTGGTCTCAGTCAGCTGGGCAATCTGCACGCGTTTTCTGCCAACAACACCAATGCAGTTTGAGTACTTGCATCATCCCTTCCACCCACACAAATGGTCTTTTCACTTGAAATGTTTAGATTATTTTTTTAAAAAAAAGGTCCATTTTTGTTTTTGAGAATTAGATTAATGCATTCTGAATTTGGAGTTCTACCCAGATTACAGAGATTTTGGTCTAAAGTGAGGGATGATGCCATGTTGTTTTTTTTTAATCCACCCATTTTATTGTATAGAAATGGTAGTGCACCCAATTGATCACAAGCCTGAAACAGTCTTTTGCTAATGCCACAATCCAAATCTACAAACTCTGTTATTTATTGGCTTCACGTGCCAAACATTGATTCTAACAGCTTTTATAGTTCATATTTATTTATTTTTTGCGTAGGTGTGTATAATTAAGAAACAATATTTTGTTATTTGTAACGCTTCCCTCTGTATTTGTTGGGTTCTTTTGCTCCACTGTTGGGGAGCACAGGAGAAACTCAAGAATGTTTTAAATAAATTTATTGTAGATAATTGTACAATATGATTATTAGAACTATTGTTGACATTTCTGTTGTGTATTCAGAAATGGCTTTTGTAATTTTGTGTGCACTAAAGAGATTTTGGATTTTATATATATATATACATATACATATATATATGTATATATATATATATATATGTGTATATATATATTTATACATACATATACATATAAAGGAGAACTCTGGGGGCTTAATGCCTTTTACTCCCTAAGATCTTAGCATTTCTACATTTGGCATGGCTGCTGCTGTAACCCCAACATAAAGCCCGATGTAACCCTACAAATCTCAAGTTTTCTTTTCTAGAGAATCTCCTTTTTTCAGTTTTGTAAAGTTGTATATGAGAGTGCCTCAGGGCAGTTGTACATAAATGTTTCCCTCTTTTTATATTAAACGTAATATTTCGACACAGTTTTGTTGTTCCATTTTTATTCACATATAATCTCCAGATCCCTCCAATTAAGTTTTTTTTACGTTTTTCTTATTACTATCTTACAATAAATATAGAATGTTGTCTTTTATGATACATGTAGTGTTTAAATATACATTTGTATAGTTATTTTTACACGTCACATAAAGCCACCAAAGCCAGCCATGGCTTCATTTTCCCAGTCAGAATCTGAGTCGATGATGTCCTTGGGTTCTGTGGCATGGATCGGAGAGAAGTGATTGAACCTCTCCCCTGCGGCCATCACATGTGGATACTGCATTTGAAATCCATTATCTTTTGGCGAGGACCTGTTGAAATTATTCTGTGTTGGGATAGGAGGTATCACAACTTTCATCTCTGGTCCAATAGTTTTATTAGGTGGGAAATTGTCGTACTCGACCAGGACTTTTAAATCCTGGTTGCTTGATGTCTTGGCTTCAGTCTTGGCCTGATGCTGGTTCTTGCTGGAATAAGGATGGATGCTACAGCTTGGGAGGGTTGCGCTGGGCTTGTGTTGTTGCACCTGGTCAGCTGTCACTCTGGTTACCTTATCATGGATGCAGGATGAAGATGTGTGATCGTAGCTGCCAGGTTTAGCTGGAAGACTGGTCCTCTGAGCATTCTTGTTGCTTTGCTGTAGTGTTGGACTAAAACTATCCTCCAGTCCGAAAGTTCCCATCCCATGCTGTTCAGTGCTGTGAGCACTGTCATACACTAAAAAGGGGAGGGGACAGGTTAGGAATAATTTAAGGTTCATTGAGGAGTTCTATTCTTTTATAAACATTTCATATCTTGTTTTTATTTTTGTCTGCCGTTTTTCAGTTTGTTTCTTTCATTTAATTCCTGATTGCTACTGTAACAAAACTTTTAAAGTACATTTATGTAAATTTATTCTTCCTTTGCTTCTTCCTCACGATAGAAAGCGGGGTTTGTCTACTGTAAGGAAGCACAATAGAAAACCACAATATTCTTTAGAAACTGGGTCGAAAAAGACTGATTAGTAATTACCTTTCTGAGGGCCCATTCTGCTGTGGATTTGACTGAACGATCCAGCTGTTGGGGTGTTGGAGGACTTCTTGGACACCGTCGACCCAACTTGGCGCCGTGATTTGGCCCTTCGGTTCTGAAACCAAACCTAAAACAAAATAGGGAGAAAAAAGCCCATCATCTCCCGTTTCCCACAGCAAAACCAATCAAAGAGGGGTCCTTTTTAAACCGACCATTACCTGAATCCTGGACTCCGGCAGCCCAGTTAGAGCCTCCAGTCGCTCTCGTAGGTAGATGTCGGGATATTTAGTGTCGGAGTAAACTTTCTCCAGCACCTCAATTTGCTGCTGCGTGAAATTGGTTCTCTTCCTCCTGTGGGTTAGTATGGCCATGCACTTGTCCGTCCTCGGGACAGAGTTTCCTGAGTTAAAGTAGGTTGTAACGCCTGAGGCTCCATAATCTGAAAACAAGACATGGAGACATCGAGGTTAGGAGTCAAACAACACACGGGACTGATGCGTAAATTACGCACAACCCCAGCCCCTGTGCAATACCGTTATCTGCAGGGACCTGCAGGCCTATAAGGACGTGTATCACAAAATAAATAAATAAAATGTTATATCTCCCGACCTGAACTGCTGCCCATCTGTGGCGACACTTCGTGAAACATCTGGAAGTGATTCAGATCCCCGACGCGCAGGTTCCCATGGACTGCAGACATGTTGCACCGCTTCTTATCTCCGGGAACTGACTGATTCCGAGGCCCGTGTCCTCGCTAGAGTTAAATCCTCCGGCGATCAAAGGTGGTGCTGTGTGGATGTGTGAATGGTCCAGCCATCGCTGCTGACTGGCACTGCAGCGGCCGCGCAAAGCAACTTCAGACGTCTGCAGGCCCGCGGAGGTGTGAAGCCATCACACCTGGGACGGTGGTGCGGCCGCAGGTCTGTTTAAAGGAACTTTAATGGAGGCCGAAGACTCAATACACATCGGCAGAGAAAACATTTATCCGCTTTGGGATGGATGAAGCAGTAATGGACCAGTAGCCTTCAAAGGGAGACGGTCGGAAACCGTCTGAACGGAAATTCTCCCAACAGGGCGGGAGTTCAAAGGGATCCAGCATGCTTCTGTAGGACAACAGAAATAAATCTTGTATATAATCAAAATATCTCACAAGGCACGATCCCCAACGCACATCGGTTTTGAGGAAATCGTGCTTCCTGCCGCTTTTCAGTAACTACAAAGTCAATACACAAATCTCAGTTCATGTAGCAGGACTGATGCTTATTGCTTAAAAAACAACCTCCAGGTGAGTCAGAGGGGGATCAAGTCAAGAGTTCAGGCAGAACCCCAGACAGACTAATTTGTTTTTATGTGTTTGGACAAGATTTGTTGGAATTAGCTTCTTTTTTTTTTTTTTTTAAACCAGATGCAAATGTAATGACAGCTCCCATTGTTTTGGGGAAACATGTATGTACATGGAGGTTGTCACATTCATACTTACAGGACATGTAGGATTAATTTCTCATGTGGTTAAGTTTTAATGATTAGAGGGTATATTTGTCCAACATTTATATTTAGTCAATATCTAACAATCATGTTCATACAAAAAAACTTTACTGTAGAGAAGAAATAGCACATATGGCCCTATGTAGCAATGAACTTTCAAACTTTAGGAATTTATTTGTGCTTTGCTCCTGTGTCATTTCACTTCAAAGTTAGTGGTTATTGATCTCTGTACTTTGACACTTACAGCTTTGTTCAGGTACGAAGCGCTTGTTGGTTAGAACATTCACAGTTCATAGGCTGCTCTGTCTGAGAGCCCTAATTGGGTATTGCCTGCAAGTACAGGCCTGATTGCTATGTAAAAATCAGGGTGTTGAAGTTCCTGCTCTTTTTTTTTCCCCATGGTCACTGACAGTTCCTTTAAGAGTTGTGGATCATGAAATGGACAATAAGCTCTTTATGCATTGATCCACAAAGACAGATGATGGCCAGTGAAGCGCACAAAATGAGCATCACAAGTGCAGCAGAAATGATTCAGTTTGCTCTAATATTTTTGTGTTTAATAATTAACTGTCAGCTTGGGATCCTACATTAGAAATATATTATTACTTTTGTTTTTATAGACAAATTCTGAATACAAAAAGAAAAGCATGTTCATGCACTAAAGACTATAAACCTACAGTTTGACCTGCATTTTTTTCCATAGTCAGAGATTTTATCTTAACAAGTTTGCAACCATATGTGAAAATCTCAACTTTACTTTTATGCGTAATCTTTGTGTATTTGAGATGTGTTTTAGGGGGCTTAAATCCACTTACATGTAACAGATCTTCCAAATAGAACTATGTGCTACAGTA
>JBAMYA010000017.1:5015646-5034255 GCA_037176975.1 Arrhamphus sclerolepis
TCTACTCCCCCAAACGGGGCTGAAAATGAGAAAGGAAGCTTTATAATGAGAGACCCAAAGCAAGCACAAACCATACACATACAATATCTACTTGCTCTGAGTCTCTAATTATAAAACTTCCTTTATAATTTTCAGCACAGTTTGGGGGAATGAGACTGTTCAGGGGATCCTTGAAAAAACCCTTCCTCCTGCGATAAACTTGCCAAATTTCCATTTGTTCTTCTTGATTAGCCAGTTTTTCCTTTTACTTCGGCACTTACAGCTTTGTTTGGGTAAAGATGTGCTTGTTGGTTAGAACATTCACAGTTCATAGGCTGCTCTGTCTGCGAGCCCTAATTGGGTATTGCCTGCAAGTACAGGCCCAGTGGTTCAGATTTGGCCACTTCACATCTAATTTTGTGTCATAAATTTGGACATTTTGTCATTTATGTTTCTTGTAGTCATTGTGCATCACTGTATGCTCATTTAGTTCAGACTTTTATTGTTTCTTGTGGGATATTTGGCTCACAGATAATAACAAATACAAGTCAGAAGATGACGGTCCAAGCAACCTCAGATATAGCCTAACTTAAAAGACACTTTTTTTTTTCTTTTTTTTTTTAAAAGAGTCCATGGAATAATAGCAATGATACAGAGATGAAATAATGAATAAATAAACAGGTTGACAATAAAATGCTATTGTGCAAGGGTAAGTGCCAGTGCTTAAGCTCAATTAAGTGTTTTGGAACAAAGGAAAATCTATGTCTATTGAACTTTGCCCTGGGTGGTCTGTATCTCAGGCCATATAAGAAAAAAATATTTTTCCAATAGAGGATGGCCACTGCTGGCTAAAACTGTCCTCACCTTCCTCAGTGTTTGTCTGTTCCTGATATCTGACAAAGAGAGAGACGATATTTGACAGATGATTTTTGTTGCACATTGAAAGTTTTACATACAAAGAGATGAAGAAAAGGGTTTAAACAGACTCAGTAAAAGATTTATAACATAAAACCATCACAGTTTTGTCTACATTAAAAACATTTAGTCTTTGCAAGAAGTGCACTTTCTGCAGACCCTTCTTGCAGAGTGCAGTTATGTTGAGGTCAAAGTTTTGGTTATTTTCCACAGCTGCAGTCCATGACCATTTTGTCCTTAATTAATTAATTTGGTTGGGACAATGCACATTAATTAACATTTCTGTAAACGTGCCAGAATTAGCCAAGAGGCTATTTTTCATCTGTTGTCCCTGGACACTGCTCAAATTGTCTTGCAAAAAACAAACAAAGACTATACAAACAGGGTTAAAATGACTACACAAAATGTTTCAATAAATACAAAAGATACAATCAATACAATCAAGAAAAGTACAACACAATTATCATAAAGGTAAATGATTAAAACTCAAAGAAAACGTACATATTACGTATTACGGATTAGGAGAAGATACTTATTATCAAATGATAATGATAATCAAAGACACTCTGACTAAAACACTTTTCCGGAGAGGAACAATACAATTATGTTTGGAGCACTTAAATGGTTCCCAAAGTCGATGGCCATGTCTTTGGTTTTGGTTACATTTAACTTTGGGAAGTGATTGTCTTTTCATAGTTACTTTGTGTTTCATGTTGGTCATATTTCACTTTTGAATCAAAGCTTGGTAATTTAAAAAGAAAATCCATTTCAGTTCAATTAAAAGGAAAAATATACTTAGTCAGTCACAGAAACATCTTCTGATGACCTTGGATACATCATCAGTGTTGTTTTTTCTTGGAATCACTGGGTGTTTCAGGTCTTCCAACAGAAACCCTCCTCCAGGCGACCTGACCCATGTAGATGCTCTTTCTGCTGCCTCCACTGTGTTTTTGATGGCTCTTGATGGCACTGGTTTTGTCCAGTGAGCCATAGGCCTTGCCAAGGGACCAACTGGCAAATCCCTGACTGCCCATTTCCACTGGCATACACCATTCCTCCGACAGCCCTATACCAGCTCCTGGTATTTCTCCCTTTTCATCTCATGTGCTTCCTCCATCCTCTCCTCACAGGGCACTGTCAGCTCCAGCAAGATTAGTTGTCTTGTGGCCTCAGAGACCAAGGTGATATCCAGTCTCAGTCTGGACTGGGTAATGTGTGATGGAATCTTCAGCTGCCTCTCCAGGTCAACTGTCAACACCCAGTCATGGGCTGTGGAGAGCAAACCAGCGGTTTAGCACAGATATGATGGACTGGGAAGGACATCATACAACACCTGAATCAAGAATTTGATCCTTTGGGGGTTCCACTTCCAGATGTGGAACTGCTGCCCTCTTCCTTGCTCTCTCCCTCTGCCTCCTTCTGTGGAACTCTGCTCTGTGCAGGATCAAGAGTTGTTTCTTCAGGATAGCTCTCAGATCTGTGAGACCAGCTCTCTCAACTTCCCCTGCTGCCTTGTGTTGCCTCCTCAGTAACTTGAGCTCTTCCTTGAGTCATTGGATCTTCGTCACTCTGTGGCTTGGAGTATATGCCGATGAACCAGGCTTAGGTGTCTTCATTCCAAATCACTCAGCAGTGATTTTTACAATGAGGGTGGTCATTGTTTCCAGTTGCCGGTCCACATTACCCTTACCTGTCACCTCCAGAATCTGGTTCACATCCTCATCAAACTGTTGCCTCTCAGTTCTCTTGGAGGATTGGGGTCACTGGATCCTTGGTTGAGCCGACGGGCTGCAGTCTGCTGTTGTAGTGGCCCTTTGTTGACTTTGGTGACTCTGCATATTGACAGGGGGAGCTGCTAGCTCTTGGGTGGGCTTTAAAATGTCAGACAAGCTGCTGGCAACTGTCGTTGGCGACACTAGGAGGCTCTGGGCATTGTTGGTTGTCTCCGGGCCTGGCTCCTCCAGCGTCTGTCAGAAGTGACTTCTGTGCGTTGTGTCGTCTTTGCTGCTGCTAATCCTACTAATTCCCAAAGGAAAATTCAATAAATTTGTAGCCATTTTTTTCTTTGTATTAAATCTAATTCATTTTGGAACCTTGATGTCTCATAAAGTAAATTTTCATCACATTGCAGCTTTCTGTGTTTCAATGTAATGTCTTTTCTTTTTTCCCCTTTGAGGTCATTTAATATCTCATAATGTGTGTATACACAGATATAGGTACCTATATGTTAATTGTAGGATAACTTTTATGCATAACCCCCACACCCCTACTTAAAAGCAGACAATCCACAGTTCTGCACAAATCCCACATACTCTGAACACACATGTACACATACACACTGTATAACAAAGCAGAAAGTGCTCCTCTTCTGTTGACTAGTCTTTTGTACTTTCCATATACTTGGCTTATATATACAGTCCATGTATTTGTCTGTTTGACTTTCTATTGCAACACAATCCACTACATACTCATTTACATACACTGCAACACACCACACACATATCACTTTACTGCACACACCACATCTCTTTGTGTGTCCTGACTTTTAAAGTTCAACTATTGGTGATTTTAGTCTTCTCTGACAGAACCAGGGTTTCAGGTGTTAATAAAATACATTACCTCAGACTGTTGAAGGAGGCTGGCGAAGGGAGGAAAAATACATACTTTACACTTAATATCAGTTTCATACATGATTTGGTCTGTCTCTTTCTGAGATAAATTATTATATTTCTTGGATAAGTAGAAAGTACCCTCTATTGCCCCCATGGCCTGGTTAGGGTTGGGGTCCAGAGACCAATGGCTTTTGGCCCAATTGTTTTTAAAAACAAGGATTCAACTTTAACTTGTCTATTTATACTCTTAATTTAACGGTCGGTGGTTGTTATGACATTCTATGTGATTCTACAGCGATATGGTACAGGCGTAACTTCTTTTAAAAATCGCATCAACTTGAGGAACTTTTTCACGTTTCGTTTAAAGCCTCGTCACTATTTACATCTGGAGGGGGGAAGACCGGAACTTTCGTCACATCCAAGCGGAAGTAGGTACGTGGCCGCTTCAGCTGACAGTCTACATGATGGCGACAGAGGTTCAGAGCGGCGACCTCAACAGCGCAGCGTCCAGCCGACTCGAAGTTTCCATCGATGGCCTCACCCTCAGTCCAGACCCGGAGGGCGAGCAGAACCAGGTGGCCGAGCCGGAGCCGGAGCCCGTACCCTCGGAACCCGGGACCGAAACGCCGGGTGCTGCCGAGGGCGACGATGGAGAGACTGACAAATGTGCCATAGAGAGGAAATGGGGCTTTCCTCTGCAGGAGCTATACGGAATGGCCCTTAAATTTTTCAAAGGTATTTTTTACACTTGTAGTGACTTAACAGCTTTAAACGCAAAAGTGTTAGTTTTTGAACTGTTTTTGTAACGTTGTAAGACCAGTTGCTCTCTGGCTGAAGCTAGCAGGTTAGCTACTAGCTGTCAGTCAAGGCTGCTGTCATGTTAGCCTCCTAGATAATCAGTAGCCAGCTCTAACTAACATGTTAACATGCTGCTAAAGGGGTAAAACAAAGCCACGGACATTTCCGTGTTGTCCGTTTGTGCTTTCATGTGGCTCAACAACCTCCTCGACTCACTGTTCGTTCGAGCTTCTGAGAGGTTTAAATGGAGTTATCGGAGTTATGCATTGATCCATCAACTAATGAAGGAGGCTGCGATCCCTGTGAATGGGGCTAATGATTTGTTAATGAGCCTGAAACGAGTCCTTCCACTGCATCAGGTTTTTCCTCCGAGTTAAACAAGTTACTACTTTTGCTGACTGGAATATTTCTGAGGAGAAAACACTTAAAACCACTCGTATGTTTTCCAGTCCAGCTGAATCCACATGCAGTTGAAACCAGAAGTTGTTTTCTTTTCTCACTTCTGACATTAAATCAGACTAAATGTTTCCTGATTTAGGTCAGTTCAAATTACCAAAATTATTTATATTTCATAAATGACAGAATGGTGAGAGAGAATATTTTATAATTTCCACACATTGTATTTGGTAGCATCATGTTTTATACTGTTTGAGTTTGGTCAAATGTTTTGGGTTTCCTTCCACAATCTTCTCATAATAGTCTCCTGAAATCCTGATCCATTCCTTGTGACAGAACTGGAGCAATTGAGTTATGTTTGTAGGCCAACTTGGTTGCACACGCCTTTTCAGCTTCGCCCACCAATTTTTTAAATAGTATTTAGATTATGACTCTGTGATGAACTCTCAAAAACCTTGACTTTGTTGTCCTTCAGACACTTTGTAACTAATTTGGTGGAATGTTTAGAGTCATTGTCCATTTGGGAAATCCATTTGCTTCCAAACTTTTAACTTTCCATCTAAAGTCTTGAGATGTTGCTTCAGTATTTCTACATAATGTTCTTTCCCCATGATGCTATGTATTTTGTGAAGTGCACCAGTCCCTCCTGCAGCGAACACCCCCACAACATGATGCTGCCACCCCGTACTTCACAGTTAGGATGGTGTTACCAGGCTTGCACGCTTCCTCCTTTTTTTCTCCAAATGTAACCATGGTCATTATGGCCAAACAGTTCAATTATAGTTTTATCAGGCTGCAGGTCATGTCTCCAGAAATTAAGGTTTTTGATGCTGTGTGCATTTGCAAGCTGTAATGTGGCTTTTTAATGTTGTTTTTTTTGAAGTAGAGACTTTTCCGCATAAGTGACCTTTCAGCTCATTTGATTACAGAACTTGTATGGCTGTATATAATGACACGCTCTTACCAGCTTCAGCAGGATCTTCACAAAACGTTTTACTTTTGTTGTGAGGTTGATTCAAACATTTTTGCACAAAAGCATGTTTATCTCTGGGGCACAGAAACTTATCTCCTTCCAGAGTGGTATGATGGCTGGACATTCCCATGATGTTTATACTTTTGTATAATTGTTTAAACAGACAAATGTTGAACCTTCAGACATCTGAAGATTTTACCCAGTGATGGCTTGTGGAGGTCCACAATGCTCTTCATGATATCTTGGCTGATTTCTTTTCATTTTCCCACAATGTCACATAAGAAAGCAGTTTGTTTCAGGTGTGTCATGAAATACATCCACACGTGTACCTCCAGTAAACTTAAATGATGTGAATTAACCTATCAGGAGCCCTGACATCATTAACTGGATTTTTCCAAATTGTTAGTCTTAGTGTATGTCAATTTCTGACTTTAAAGAAAGTAGTCTAAAAAAAAAAATCTCTCTCATTATTCTGGCATTTAGAAAATAGAAATAATTTTGGCCCTCCTAACTGACCTAAAAAAAGGAAAAGTTTGGTTTGATTTAACATCAGTGAGGGGAAAAAAAGTTTTTTATACAGTGTATGCAAACTGTACTCGAGCCACTCCCAAACTTCAACTTTTATATTCCCTTTGCATGACTGCAATAAGACATTGTAAAACATGTACTTTTGAAAAAATAATACTACTACTATTGACATGATTTGCTAGGTATAAGTGATAATGTTGGATTCCTCCTGTGTTACTGCGCGTAACCTCAAAGGCAGGGCTTTTATTGTTTTCATTGTAGCAGTACTCTTGTAATGACTGTGCAAACAGGTTTGAGCACGTTTACCACTTAGTGTAATAACAATCCCTGCTTTGTATTTGTCATAAGTGTGACAGTTGGGGTTTGGTCAAAAAGTTTGATTTCTTAAGGTACACAAATCTGCTTCTTTCCTCTCCATAGCTTAAGTAAAATATCAGAAGTAATCACTGATTTCAAGATGCACACTGTCTAAAAAAAATCATAATCCATTTACCTAGTCTGTTGTCTTGGAACAGCATTCCTCTGCTGTAGCTGTTTTTTATTGTATTCAGCAGTCAACATTCAGTGCAGACAGACATGATGAGGACAGGGCATAAAGACAAATGAATGAAAACAAATTTCTCCAACTTTGCTGTTGCTCTCAGATAAAGATGGCAAGGCCTTCCACCCCACTTATGAGGAGAAGCTTCGACTTGTGGCGCTGCACAAACAGGTGTTACTGGGTCCTTATAATCCCGATGCTTCGCCAGAGGTTGGATTTTTTGACGTCCTTGGGAACGACCGCAGGTAATCCCAGAAAAAGGCTTTACTATGTGTGTGGTTTTTACATACCTTGGATATTTATTGACATTAAAGAACATGCACAATCTTCTTTTTTCTTCCTTTCTTTAAATTCTCTGAATGTTGATATATGCCACACAACCCATGATGGTATTTCATGTGTATTAATTTCAAGACAAGATTGTGTTCTTTGATGGGCATCGACTTATTTCACAACTTCATACTTGAGGTCAATTCATTTTCAAAAATTCTGTTCAATGTGCAATCATAATTTTAATTATTTTATTCATAATTTGGACAGTGCAATTACATTTTGTCTTCATCTTTTTCATTTCGTGCGTGTAGGAAAGAGTGGGCATCTCTGGGTAACATGGAAAAGGATGACGCTATGGTGGAGTTTGTCAAGCTACTCAACAAATGCTGTAACCTCTTTGCTCCCTATGTTACGTCTCACAAGATTGAACGGGAGGAGCAGGAGAGGAAAAGGTAAGGCGCTCGGCTACAATTTTCCTCTGTGCTGCAGTGTGAAGCAGCATTGAGTTTGAGTTGTTAAATTATACCCAGCACCCCTAGAATCCCTTTCTTGATAGCTGAATACTTGTACATATTTCATGTTATCTTTTTAGTTAAAAGTAATGTTTGTTTGTCCATATGTGTATTTTCTCTGCCCTTCCTCAGAAAAGAAGAGGAGGAGCGTCTGAGGCGAGAGGAAGAGGAGAGGGAGCGACAAAGGCAGGAGGAAGAGAGACGGAGGCTTGAGGAGGAAGAAAGGCTGAGAAGAGAGGAAGAAGAGAGGAGACAGGCAGAGGAAGAGAGGCTACGGACTGAGCAGCAGAAGTATGTCTTTCACTTGGAGCTGTTTCTAACAAGTCTGCAAGCGCAATATAAGATTTAGTCTTCAGCATGACATTTATCCTGTCATCACTGACATTTATGGGGTTATAATTTTACTTTTTTCCCATTTTGAAGCTTTGACATTCATTGTCAAGCAGGGCACTTCTGCAGTGTCCTTTTGAGCCTGAAAGCTTATTCAAAGAATATCTCCCAACAACTCTATTACAATTAACTTTAATTTTTTAAAAATGATCTCTGTTATCTGTGTCCATCCATGCTCATCAATTTTACGCCTGTGTTGATTTAGACAACAGATAATGGCGGCATTGAACGCCCAGACAGCAGTGCAGTTCCAGCAGTATGCTGCGCAGCAGTATCCCAACAGCCCAGAGCAACAGCTGAGCCTTATCCGCCAGCTCCAAGAGCAGCATTACCAGCAGTACATGCAACAACTCTATCAGGTCCAGCTGGCCCAGCAACAGGTATGATAACTGTGGGTTGTTGTTTTTTTTGTTTGTTTTTTTTTTGACATATTTTGATATTGTTTCAGAATAAGTATTGACAAGACTTTCTTTTACAATATCATGCATTTATATACAGATGGTAGCAATGCTATTTTTCTTCATTAAATAAACTCATACTCAACAAAAGGCACCAGTGTCTGCAGGCTGTGTGCTCTACTTGCTTTACTGTTAGCCTCTTAGCCTTTGTTTGCTTCATAACATTGAGCAGGTTCAGCAGGGTGATGCTGATTTAACTGTTGAGTTAGGTTTGTTAGCCCCATCCATGGCTATTTAGTTATTTTAGTCTTACAGTTAGTCTTACGGTTAGTTATTCTGTAGTAACAGCGAAAAGCTGCATCATCTTGATGTGCAAGCCGAGGGTTAAAGTTTTGGACTTCTGAGTGTTTGAAGTTGAGGTCATGCAGAAAACTTGTCAACATGTGTAGTTTGTTTGAATTCGTCTTCACTTTTGACACACTAGCAAAGACAAAAATGGCCACGACATAATCTCTTTAAAACCCCATCTGTTCATCTAATCACACGCTTCATGATGGACTAGACAATAAAGTCTTGGACGTACGAGAGAGCTTGAGCCACAAGAAATCTGAGGATTTTCAAAAATGTTTTAAGATGAAAATATGTTTGATATTTTCCATATAAACAAGGTGAACATTGTTGAATTCAGCATTAAGCAATCCCAGGTTTTTTTCCATATGAGTGTCTGCAATTGATTTAAGTTTACAGGTATCAGTGTAACCTCTAACGGCACTGCTTGGTTTATATGTCAATCCCGTACCATCCTTGTCTTGTCCCAGGTGGCCTTACAGAAGCAGCAACAGCAGGCTGATTCAGCGGTCCAGGGCGCATTGGAATCTAGCAGCTTGAACAGTAGGGATCCCATCACAACTTCTACAGCAGGACCATTGTGTGCCTCTTCACCACTTCCTAGCGAAGAAGCTCCCACAGTCAATGGAGGCCAGTCAGATTCTTACTCGGAGAGCATGGACCGTGAGCCCGAACCCGAGCCGGCTGAGGAGGTCTCAGAGAATGGGCCTTTGTTAGGTTGGTGGGCTTTGTCTCAGAACAAAAAAAAACTGTGCAAGAAATGATTTTGTGCAGAAAGATGAATGGCTACTGAGCAGCAGGAAGGAACCTTTTGTCAAACAAACAAAACCTTTTACCAAACCTGAAATCTGATACTCATGCGCTGCGTCCTTCATGATGTGACCCGGATGGCAGAGAGAAGAGAACAAGTGATGCGTGATAATGTGCTGGTTTAGGCATTATCCAGCCACACATTCTATGGGTAAAAGTGCAAAAATTCATACAGAAAATAAACATGGTCCTGATTTAGTTCTAATACACACATCCTGAGCTAAATGAATCCTATATGGTTGCCCGCTATCATTCCCAACACATTGTGTAGAGGAATGATTGAAATAGTTGTGCTGCAGGGGAAACCAGATCAACATTTGACTCTATAGAAATGTAATAATTCTTCTGTGACGCAAATGCTACAGTTGCAGACATTATTAGCAGATTTCTACTAATGAAAACTGGCTTTCTTTCCTTGACCACAGCAGACTCCCCGCCAGTTATAGCTGCTCCTTCCATGTGGACACGGCCACAGATCAAGGACTTCAAGGAGAAGATCCGCCAGGATGCAGATAGCGTGATCACAGTGGGTCGTGGTGAGGTGGTGACGGTGCGCGTTCCCACTCATGAAGAAGGATCTTACCTGTTCTGGGAGTTTGCTACAGACTATTATGACATCGGCTTTGGGGTGTTCTTTGAGTGGACAGACGCTGCTTCTGCTTCAGTCAGTGTGCACGTGTCAGAGTCCAGCGACGAGGATGACGATGATGAAGGTAGGAATCTATGCCTGCTGTGATTTGACTATTGCTATGCATGGTGGCATTAGTCCTTTTTTAGTGTGCTGTTGTCTTTGTGTGGTCATGTGATTTATATATACAGCATTTAAAGCATATTTTCTTCCAATAGTTTAACTGCATAGATTCATATGAAATAGTCCTATACGTTAAATAACTTTAGAGCTAAGGAATGTATGAATGTATGAAGGTCGTCTCCATGGCAATGGCCGTGTATTCGTCATCACCATCAGACGACAATGGTTGAGACTGAACTGGGGCAGAGTTCAAAGGCTTACGCATACACATACATAAATACTACACTGTACCTGCCCCCCTTAACTCACCGTCTTTGTTGCATTTCTGTACTGAGGTTTTTCTTTTTTTTATAACCCCAAACTGTGCCCCCTATAGGGCATAGTCTGGGAATGCCTTTTTTTTCCCCCTCTACCTTCATCCCGTGTATTTTATTTCCTTATCTACGAAAAAGGTCGTGCTAGGCACTGGCTGCTGCCTCAGTCATCAGCTCCTGTCTACCCTGTGTAATGTGTTATTTGTTCTCTTGTACGGGTGTACTGAAAATAATTTCATTGTACTGGGACGTTGGTTCAATGACAAATAAATTCATTCATTCAAATTATATCCTCACAGCTAAAGCCGTTGATTTTTCTCTTTCAAATTTAATCAAAGTTGGCATTGCTAAATGTGCATGTGGTCAGGACAGATCCACCGTATGTTGGAGAAATTAAAATTTTGGCTGGCTTGGCAACGAATTGTTGTTCCCCTGGTAGGACTAGAGGATGTAGCCGAGGAGAGAGGGGGGTCTGGGGTTCTGGGCCTGTGACCCAGATCTGATATCCTCTGCTGGATGGAAGGAAGCATATCTGTGCAGAGTTTAGCCTTGCCAATCAAAAATGACAGCATAACCAAATGCTTTTGTGATTTTTTTTTTTTTTTTTTCTCTTAACTGTATATCATTTTTGTGCCCACAGGTGATCCTCCAACTGAAGAGGAGAAGGCAAAGAAAGAGGCTGGGAAGCCCCAGGTGGATGAAATTGTGCCGGTCTACCGGCGGGACTGTCACGAGGAGGTGTATGCCGGCAGCCACCAGTACCCCGGCCGCGGCGTGTACCTGCTTAAGTTTGACAACTCCTATTCACTCTGGCGCTCAAAGAGTGTTTACTACCGAGTCTACTACACCAGATAAGCCTGAAAACAGATACTGGGAGAGCCAAGGAGAGTGTTTGTTTGTTTGTGTGTGTGTGTGTGTGAAGGCAGCCTGTATTTGTGTGTGTGTGTGTATGTGTGCGTGCGTGCGTGCTCGTGTGAGAAGGAGGAAGTGATCGGCTCTGGACAAAAACCACCAGAGGGCGACAGACACATCCGAAGCCCTCATCTGGAGATTTGACTACAATGTCTGTCCTGTGTGTGTGCGCGTATTCCAAGTTGCACCCATGCTACATCCCATCATCGAGCCCTTGGGGAAGGACTTTGCATTCCTGTTGGAAAGTCAACACCTGTCCTTGCTGTGCTCATATACACCGAGCTATTAGAGTCTGCACTCAAATTGTATTTTCCCATTTTTATTCCTGGGCTCCTCCTCTGTGACTACTCCGGTCCCGCACAGTCCATTGTGGCCTTGTGGCTGCCATTACCCCGACTGACTCTCTTAACCATGAATGGAAACTTGCCATTTCCCAATTCTGTGAGCCAACATTTCCTGTTTGGTGGAAATAGTTGTTGTTCGTCTCATAAGAACAATGACAATGTTGGAAATCCAGTTACATTACAGATGTGCTTCATAACACTATGCCTTTTTTGGCAGAGAATTTCTGGTCTTTGCTTACACAATTAAAAAAAAAAAAAACACCAGTGTAGACAAACCTTTTTTTGTTGTAAAACAATAGTGTGTTATGATATTCCTTCACCTCCATCCATATATGAAGATACGAGAGGACTGTTAAGCAGAAGCAGTGCTCTTTTGGTTTAAACTTGAGCACAGTCTGTTTCTCACCTTTATGACTTGATTCAGTCTGGACAGAATGCACCATATCTTTGGACTCTACTGCCGCCATTTATGAAGGACATACAAGAAGCAATTCAGTCACATGGGTTTTATGGAAGGGATTACAGAATAACACGCACGTGATAACATATGATTGTGGAGTCATCTGGCCTTGTGAACACAAGCATCCCAGTACAAGAGAAAACCCATCTTCAAATGTTTTTTATTTTATTTTTTTTAACGTGATGGTGTCTCAAGTTGTTTCACTTTCATGTGTTTCTTCACAGTTGGTTTCTATGGTTACACCTTGCCAGTCATAGCTGTTAGTATCTTTTCTCCCATCTTTATTTGAGAATCACAAAAAGTCTCTAGAATTGGTAATATTACTATTATCAGAATTTTTTTTTTTTTTTTTAATTTATCACATGTTGTATTTCAGATTTGCTGTATTAGGTTCTGGCACGCTTGTGGCACAAGTGACACTTGACAATAAAAAAATAAAAAATAAAAAAAAATCCACCAACTGTCCAGCTCTGCCAGGTCTAAAACATTGTTACATCTGCACAGAGTCCAGAAATCCATAATTCATGATGCTGTGTTCCACATTTGTTCTTTCTAGCATGAATCGTCTCATATTATCAGTTGTCATCTCAAGTGTTGTGAATAAACTGAGATGACTTGAACTTTTGTCTTGGCTGACATGGTTGCTTGCTAACTCAATTGTGACAGGCAAATGTATGTTTTATTTTCAGAATTTGTGTTGGTCATGATAATTTAGATTATATTTCATCACCTGTACATCGCTAGTGGTGCTGTATGACGGTGGTTACATGAGGAATGTGTTCATTGGTTGGTAAAGACATCCAATTACTTATTTGTGTGTGTGTGTACAAGTAAACTTAGAAGACTAAGGTGGAAAATCTTCCAAGTTAAGTTATCCCCAGAGGCTCTTTGTCACATTATTTAAATACACCTGCCTCCAACCCCGTTAGTGATCAACATCACCATAACCCCCGGATATGTTGTTAAGTTTTTATTGTTCACCAAATGGTTTGAATTGTTCAAGCCTCATGTGTAAATAATTCTATAAATGGGTTTATTGTTGGGTTTTTAGGTGTGGAAGAAGGCTATGGATTTGCAAATCAATGCACTGTAAAATAAGGTGAATGAGATTTCCGTTTTACCCCAAATGAAAGTCCACAACTTGTTGAAGTATTGAAATGAGAAGCTCATCTTTTTGTATTGTTTGATTTGTTTGAAACTCTTATAAGTTGCAAAGTCTGTTTGGACATATATTTAATCTTGATTAAATTTTTCTTCATCTCTATAGCTGTTCATTTTTATCTTTAACACGTCTTCAGTTTATTCTGTTACTTCTAATTTGCTTTAATATCTGGTTTTGGGATTTCTTTTATGATCTGGTTTTTAGGATTTTCTTTTATTTTTTTAATTATCAGAAAAATTATAGGTGGATCAGGAACACAACAGTATTTGTCCCCCAATATTAGAAACATTTGATCTCCAGAAGGTGTATATTTTAAAGTAGCAAGCGTTGGGAATATGAATACACTGTCTAACGCTGCTTTCCTGTCAAGCGTATCCTTTGCAGAGAGGAAGATAAATGCAGATATGACTCATGTGCAACAGGATGATGAATCCTGCTTTTACAGTTTTCCATGAATCACATTCAGTTTTGCAAGTTTCAGGTCAGGAAGCAAACAACGACAGTTCCTAAGAACAACGGCATCAGCTTTTTGTTATGCAAGATTGACAAACTTCATAGACTGTTATCACAAAACTCATTCATGCTGGGTAGGAATTTCAACATTTTCAGTTAGCTGAGTAATGAAAAAACTAGAAAAACCTGCCTGTCATTTTCACTCTTCAAGTTGCAGTGTTCACTAACAGACACTAGGGGGCACAACCGAATACTGTAGTTGGGCAATTGCACAGAAACTTTTAAATGTACTGAACTGCTGAATCTGTGGTCTGAGTATTATTTTCACTGACTTCCTTTTGGGAAAACACAGGTGGACAGCTACAGCCTGCTGCTGATTGGCCAGTTTCCAAAAAGGCACAAGAATTGGCACATCCTTAATTTACTTTCTTTTAAATTCACTAATTTACACATTTTCTGTGTGAACACATTTGAAGTTTGCTTTTGCTGCTGCAGTTTTCCACAGAAAACACAAAGATGCTTTGGAAGTAATCTGGTTAGTCGTTTCAGTAAACCTGCTTTGTTTTTTTTTCTTTGTTTTGTTTTGTTTAGATAATATATTAACCTTTATATTATTTTCCCATTTATAATGCAAATCTTGTCCTCTGGGGTGAAATTGAACCGATCTGTTGTGACTCCTTATGAAGCGAGAGCTATAAAATGTTTACCTTTCTCCACTCTTTTAATGAACTTGTTTCTAACACGTTAACATCTGTTTTACACCTTTTCATTGGGTAATATTAGGATCTGATAGACCTAATTTACATAAATGATACCCCATTTTTGAGATTTAAATAAAAAAGCAGAAATTGTGAATTATTTTCGCTCCAGCTAATAGATGACCACCATGGACAGGTATGTTTCTCAGTTTAGTCAGGACATTTTTTTTTAAACCATTTTATCATTTTTGCTCTGTTTATTGCAGCAAAGTCACACCTGTTGTCAAATTGACCCGTCTAGTTTGAGTTTTTACAAAGAATGAGTGTAAAGTGATCACACTATTCTGTGTTACATATTTTGAGTGAACTTCACTCCAACTCATTACCACATATTTTAAACTTATTTTACACCTCATATTCTTTTTATTGTGCTTAATTTAGCTACGAAAAACCTCATTCACATGAAAATTATACCATGTTTCATAATAAAATAAGCATAAATTATTTGTTACTTTGGATAAGCTCTAACTTGTACATGTCAAACATCAGCATGGACATCACCAGGTCAAAACTCACTGTTGCAGTTGTTTTTATAAATAAGAGAAAGTAAACAAATATGATTTGCCAAGCACATTTGTTTCAAAATGTTCCCAAAGCTATTGACAACAGAGTTACTGTGTGTGTTTGTGTTGTGTAACTCAAATCAAAAACAGAAAATCAGTCTGTGCGTCTGTCCTCATTTGCAAGAGTGACAGAGTGTAGTGTGTATAAGTCATAATGCTAGCCTGGTCCTCACCAGAATAGTAATTCTGTTCCACTTTATTTCACTTCACCACACAGTCTGGGAAGGCTCAGTTCTTTTTCAATTTACTCACAACAACTGACCAATCAACAAACAGAAGGGTGTGGCCATTAGAAACTGTAGTTTAGCTGAGTCCTATAAAAACTATAATGGCGGCGGACAGGCATATACAGGAGTATATTCGCTCTGTCTTGGAGAAGATCGCAGGTTTCAGCAACTTAAAGGCACAACAAGATGAGTGTTTAGTTAATCTTTTGAATGGAAGTGATGCAGCCCTGAACTGAATATTCTCTGGTATGGAGGATGTGTTTACAGCGGAAGCATGAGATGGCTGTGCTAGCGCATGACATACGTCATTGCTAAATGTTAGTGATTGATTTATGGGTAGACCAATGATTTAAAGCTTCAGAAAATCGCCCCGCCCACCAGGAAGTAAACGTGTGACCAGACTCTTTGCAGGGATGAAATGAAGTGCAGAGTCTGTGAGGACCAGGCTAGCATAGTGGTGGCGCTGGATGAGAAAAGTTGACTTGTATGTGGACATTAGGCAGCTGAATGATGTCATCTCCTGCCCACAACGCACCCAATCAGAGCGTCAGCATCACCCCCGTCAATGATCTGGCTTTTAAAAAGAACTTCCCTGAACCCCAACAGTGGAAACTCATCTGTTCTTAACGTTTCCTCAGATGAGGAAACAGCAGATGAAAGCTCTGAAATGAACATGTTTACAAAACGTGTAGCTTATGTTTCGTATTGAGGTCCAATGAAAACATGAAAGCCCAGTGCTTTGAAGTGTGTGTGCATGTGTGTGTGGGTGTGTGAGTGTTTATGTGACCCTTGTACACTATTAAATATGGAGGGGGGGTCTCAGATTGACCCAGGAGGACCACAGATGCTATAACGTTTTATAAAACACACATAATTCAACAAAAAAGGTCTTAATAATTTTACTTGCGAAGACCATAATACGGAATCATCCATGTCATTTTCAAGCAATTATACGGAAGAAAACTAAAGCTATGACACATTAACTTTGACCCGAAGACAACAGGAGGGTTAAGGCCTTAATAAAGCCTGTTCAGATGGATACGTTTGCGTCTCTGCTGGATATGACCTTTACTCTTGCAAAGACTCTGAAGTCTACATCTCCTCAGCTTCACGCCATCCACTTTTTTTCTCTCAGGAGAAGTGGTTAGGTAAGACTGTTCAGACTATAAGAGCAACAAAGAGCTCACAGACATGTGCAGCAAGTGTAAAGAACAGAGACAAAAAAAAGAACATTCACATTGCAGGTGATGAACACAGACAAGCTTTTTTCTTTTTCTAGTCTGAACCCTCTTCACCCCGTCTCCTTCTCTTCCTCCTCCTCTCTAGAAAGTTTCTATTCGTGGAATCCCCAGAGGCCTTTGCATCATTATGGTATTATTATTAATGTTTGGTTAGTCTGGGAAACAAGAAGCGGTTGGCGGCTCTTGTTATAGAAGTTTTATGTTTTATACATGGGGACAGACGATTTTATATTACGGCCTGACAATGCAAATAACATTAACTGGCAGATGATATCTTTGTTTTTTGTTTTTTTGTTTGTTTTCTTTTTAATTGTGCTCAGCAGATGAATGGGATACCTTCATGATTACAGTCACAAAAGTGTCCATCTTGTCAGTCTGAAAACACAGTTTTCTGTCTGATATAACAGTTACAGATGTGCAGCACTGGCAGCTGCAGATACAGTTGCACAAGTTTCACATGTGATGGTGATCAACAATCAAGGGACGGACTTTGCATGTGATAGAGTGATCGAAAGTCTTTTTGTTTTTTGTTTTTCTAACTGCAAGCCTCTTCCTGAATGGTGCCTTCAGACAACTTCTGTGGCTGAAGACAAAGCTTTACATTTTCTATATTATTGGATTTTTACATGTTGGATAAGAGAAATTCCTTTCTAAAAGGTCTTTACTGATGAAGAGTATAGATTATTTATTTTCTTGCTATGATGGATCAATAGAAAAGAAAAGACACAAAGTTGTATGACGAGGCCAGGTTTTTTTGTTCTTTTGTTTTTGTTTTAATGCGGAAGCGTATTTCATTGGTGACCACTGATTTATTTTGGTCCCTATCTTTACAACAGAAATAAACATTTACAGCCTCATAACATGAATGAATAAATAATAATTTTGTGTCTGTAGCTAGATTTCACATCCATTGCTGGGGGTGAATATTTATGTACCACATTAGTTAAAGGATAATAAACCACAGATTCATGCATTATAAGAGGCGTGGCTTTTTAAATGACTAATGTGTTGCAATCTTTGTGTGTCAAATAGCTAAAACCTGATTTATGCATCAGCGTAGCAGCTACGCAGATCACCCACAACATTTATGTGTTATTGTTTGTGCTGTTCTGTAATTACACCAGCAGCCACTAGGTGGCATCGTGGGTTCTTTTTCTGTATTGCTGTAGCTCTTTTTGTCTACTTCCTATTTGTAGCTTAGACATTACAACAGAGCAAATAATAGATATGTGAATTGGAGCTAAACCAGCCCTGCCATAGCTACGGAGTAACACTTTACACTATATATATATATTAGTTGGGCTTCAGAAATAATCTTTTGACGGATATAGGTGACATCACTGAAGGACTTGTCCAGTTCTGTTTATACAAGTCTAAGAGCCCTGTGTTGTGATGGTACGGGGTTGTGCAAGAACTCTTCAAACATGTAATTTACACTTCTGTGATAGCAGCATCGATACAAAAAAGATTTTAGGGTAACATTAGGGGCCTTGAAGACCTCGTCTTTTTCCAGGCACATCCAACAAGATAACATAAAATTGCATTCTGCACACATTACAAGGACACGGCTGAGAGTGAAGAGGGTATTTATAGGTATATACTGGATTGGCCTGTCTCCTTTTCTTTTAAAGAATGCAATGGAACAACAACTGAAACAGTTTGTGGTATCTTCACTGCTAGAATGTCTTTTAAGTGTATCGAGAAGGAATGGCAACATTGCAAACTGGTAAAGCTTCATTGATCCAACTTTTTTGTTGCAGGACTGGCATGTGAAGTGAATGTATATTAACTAAACAAATTACATTGATGAGTTTAAAAAAACCAACATGAAATATCTTGGGTTTATGCTGTCTGTAAAGAGTAAAAGTCAGTGTACGTGTTAAGAATCACCCCCCTCCCCACCCCCCCATGTTTACTTTCTGTTACTTTCTGTATCTTCTCAACTTGGAAT
>JBAMYA010000017.1:5034355-5060609 GCA_037176975.1 Arrhamphus sclerolepis
AGCACACAAGTGTCACCAGGAGCTTCTAAATCGAGGGGAGGGGGGGGGGGGGGAGTTAAGGATGTACTATGATAGGTTTGCACAGGAAAAATATGGACCTCTTATCATCCAGTCTTGTTCGTCTCAGTCTGTTGTGTAAATGCAGTCAGTTGTAAAAAGAGCTGCAGGCATTCGTTCACACATGCACGGTAGCACCTACATTCATGCATATATAGTTATTTCATACCGCTTTCTTTTTACCATTATAATCCAGGTCATCCATATCTTGGATACACATGAACTTTATACGCACAAACACACTCAAGTCTTGTGGTTATTGATGTGCCTAGTCCTCAGAGGGGACACTGGAGAGCAAGTCAGAGCAGGAGTGGAGACTAGGTGGCTGGACGCTAATGGATCTCGATGCTGTCTGTGTGGGCAGCCAGTGGTGACGTTACCACCAGGCAGAGAGAAGTTTCCACGAGGTGTTCCTCTAATATCATCTTATCTTTGTAAGAGTCAAAAGTAGAACTTATTTCCTCTGGTGCTTATAGGGTTGCGCATGATGGTGGACCAGCACATCAAAAGGTTTATGTAACAACGAGTTGCTAGTGTGCATCCTCAGTCTGAGCTTGTTGTGCTGTCAGTTTGGGGTGGGTGGGGGGGTTAGATTGATGCAATAGATGTAAAACCATGTTGCCAGGGAGTAAACAAATGGTGGCTGCAAATCCACCGTAACAGAGCAATAAAATGCTTTGAGTTTGCCACAAAACTGCCAACTTTTCAAGGGCTCCAAAAGATCATCTTTACAAATCAGCCTGCTTGTAAAGAGACAGTATTTTAACTCCTCGCTTCTAAGGCATGCACATTTGGAGAAACCTACGTTTATTGATTTGAACGTGAGGGTAATAAATACCATACTTCTCCCTTGTCCAGCTGACAGTTTTCTTGTTTTGTTTTTTTTTTTTGTTTTTCATCCAACATAAAGATGTTTCAGTAGAGACTAGATAATCCAATTTCGTCTGTCCAAATGCTCAAACAGAGGTATGTGCATCCTCTGTCTTCCTTTCTCTTTTATCCTGGCTTGAATTTCAAAGACGTTTGCTAGAGTTCACTGTGGGTCAGACTCTAGGGGTGAGAAAATTAGGCACGACTGCAAGGCCTGCTGGGCCTTGGTGAATGTTTCTGAACGTTCCAGGACAACATATGTTTTTTTTTTTTTCCATTGACACATCTCTTACCTGTCTTCATCTTCTTCTCTGTCCGCCCCTCTTTGTCTAAACTGCCGTTATCTCCTTTTTCCTTTTAGTATCGGTTAACACTCCCTTTTCTATGTGCCTTGCATCTCAGGTACCACATCAAGGTATACTTTAACATTATGTGGATGCAGCTTTGCCTCGTGCATCATTCTCCCTCTCTGCATTTCATCTTGAAAGTCTTTGTACCTTTAACAGCATCTTCATTTTGTCCCGTCCCCCCCCCCACATTAGTATTGTACTACGCTTTCAAAGGCATGTTCGTACTCTTTCCCACACATTCAATCTGTGTGAGAAAAACTGTGTAGTGTTTGAACAGGAAATGCAACTATATTCTACCACATCAAGGCTGTTATATGCACCTGTGTGTGCTTGCTCAATAGAGATCACACACAAAATACAAGGAACTCCAAAGTCTGATTTTTGTCTGTGATGTTGTGCGTCTGTGCAAAGCAACAATCAAGTCAGGGTGACACCCTGACTTGATTGTTGCTTTCTCATATGCCACAAAAGAAGAGCGCTCTATAAAAGGAGGCCCCCTTTTGCCTTTCACTTGGAGAACACAAACGCACATAGCTGAATTGATTTCAGAGACTTGACGTCAAATAAATAAATAAATTTGTGTTGTAAAAGACTGTTGAGATGTTACTTTTTGGTGTTAAATGGCCTCCACTTGACTGCCTAGTTTGAAATCACCCACGCTATAAAAAAGTATGCTACCTTCCTAAATTCCCACCAAATACGCACACAGACACAAAGACAAGAACATTTTTCGCTTACAGGATTTTTTTTCTGCTGCTTGAATTACAGTTGACACCATCATGAAAGAAAGACTTATTAGGAGCACATTAGTAACCAAGAAAAACAAACCTCTTGTATTCCTCGGTTTTCTCTTGCCATATTCCCACCATGTTTGCATGATCATTATCTTCTGATAATGATCATATTATAGGAAGGAGATGTGACCCAGAGGAACAAACGCAGTTTCCAAGCACCTTTGGACTTATCTGTCATAATTCAACTTTAACAGCTGCATTTACAAACTGAAACAGGGTCTGCAGCAGAGAGAAAGTTTTACTTTTTTTGCATTTTACTTGTTTGAGGGTCAACTTTACTGGAGACCTATGAATGCCAGGTGTTTTATAATGAAAATTTCTAATGAGCAGGGGGCGAAAATATCCCACTGAAGAGTTTGCTGTGTTCTTGTGTCAGACAGAGGTCCTTAAGCATGTGTAGGAGTTTATGAAGGGTGTGAGGTTACGCTAGAACTTTACCTCATGCTAAAACAGTTAGCGCCAACACAACAACTGTCACTGCTTGTTTATTCAGCCCAGCGTGTCCGTCCTGAGTGAGAGTTGATGTTTATTCAGGAGAGAGTTCAAAGTTGAACTTTTCTTACTAGCCTTTTTTTTTGTGTTTTATGAGCGCTGAGTAGAGAGATGTTTCTACAGCTGAACAACACGGTCCGTGAACTTCTAAAGGTTTCATTTACTTGAAGATAAACAGATCATCCGAGAACATGAGGTTAAGGATGATGCACTCTGTTAAACATCTCTGCTGACTGGTCTATAATTTGTTTGTTTGTTTATTTTTTTTGATGTTTCATGATTTTTAAGTGGAAGGACTGAGACAGATGTCACACCCTTGGGCTGTGGCATGTTGTTAGTCATTGCGAGGAAAGGTCACCATCTTTTAAATGCTTTTAAACATGTCCCTACTTTTGTCAGAAAACAAAAAAGCAAGAATTTAAAATAATAAAGAAAATTAAAAAAAAAAAACAGAAACATGCTTATTAATGTATTAGGTAATTCCAGGTTTCTTCTTTTTTTCTTTTTTTTTTTTTTGATTAAGCAATTACAGATTAAAACACGTGGCTTTTTCACTTTAAAACCCACAATGGTGTTAGCATTTAGATAAATAATACTGTACACTGCTCCTGATCTTAACATCATTCTGAATTTGTAGGTAGACACAGCAGATCTGAAGACTGAAGACTTTTTTTTTCCTGGAACAAAGAGTGTAAACAAAAAAAAGAAGGAAAACGGAAAACTCTTCAAGCTACTAATTGGGTTGCAAGCTGTTTTACTAACTGCTAACCTGCAGGGTGCCCCCACTTTTGATTTGGGCTTTGAGTAAAACTGGGAGAGATGGGAAAAATAATGAATATTTCTTGAAGTAGTGCAGAACTGTATACTTTCAATCTTTCCATCCTTGGTGTTTCTAAGCTTTTGCATGCCTATATATCCTTTTCGCTGATAATGACCGGTTCAGGTTTTGAATCCGTTCGCATTGATCATTCCTTATTGCCTCTTTAGTGCATCTCTGCCCTCACTCATTGGTCATATATTATTCAGGTCCTCTATAGCACCGAGCAGACCGATCCGGTTCCCATGGAGTCCTGATGTTGAGCTTTCATTCATAGAGATGGGGATGAAAGGAGGGGGAGGGGATGGGCAGGCGAGTGTGATGCTCTGCACACTATGGATTATTAATTTTCATTCACAAAAAGGTGGGACAAAAAAGAAGGGGTAAAAATTTGAGTTGATTTTCTTGTTTTTTTTAGTACGTTTTGTTCTTACTTATGTTGATCTACATCTTATTTTGCAAACTGGAAATAAGTTGAACAGACTTATGTATACATTTAATAATTGCCAGGATATTATCAGTGTCTTCTTTACAGCTCCACAGATGAAATCTGAGCTTTAGTAGGTTTTGTGCTCACAGAGATGCAGAATGATTGTGTTCACTCATATGCACCAATACTCAGCCTTTCCTGCTTATCTTCACCTTGCAGGCTATTGTACGCTCTGAATCTGAGGTTTTTTTTGGGGGGGGGGGGTCAGGGTATAAAATCAATACAGACCTGATTAAATTCTCAGTCATGAAAGCACTCATGTCTGAAACAAAAGGGAGAGAGAAGAGAAAACTGGGAATAGTGAAAGGAAGCGAGGTGGAGAAAGGAGGAGGCGAGAGATTCGATATTAGTGAATCAGGTGGAGATGAAAGGTTTCTTTTAAAAAAGAAAGTCAGCTCAGCTCCTTTTCCATTAGTCCAATTAGACAAGTAGAAGCTGAGACCCTTCTGATGAAGGAGACGTGGGTAGATGCCAGACAAATATCTTGAGGATTTGACAGCATAAACTTGAAATGAGGTAAATTCCTAAAAAGCTTTTGTACTTTTCTCGACCACTCAAATCACTTCATACCTTTAATCCTAGAATCCATATTCATCCAGTCACATATTTTTTTTTCTTCTCTGTAATACAGGAACTCACCCACCGAATGTATCTGCAGAGACGTGGTCAGTGTCTTGCTTGAACCTTTGACATTGTGACTGGCAGAGTAGTGCTTTTTTTTCCCCCAACTGTTGGATGTTTCATAGACTGTCACACTGAATCAGAAGGAGGTGGTGTGTGTGGCTAGGGGACTGATGAGATGATAGTACTGCATCTCTAACTCAGCAGTCTGGTTTGAGGGGAAAAAAAAAAAAGAATAAAAAGCTGGGTCAGTATGCAAAAGAGATTTTGCAGCTGCCTCTGCCAGGTTGATGGGGAGATCCAACTGGGCTGTGAAAACAGGACAGGAGACAAAGACTAGCAGGAATCCAGTGATGGGAGGAAGAGCAGCAGTCCCTCATTAATCTTTCTCTGTGAATGCTTTATTTCCATCGTCACTTCTTAACATGATTCTGTTTCAACTGTTTTAAAACGGTACAGGTGCTGCTTGTCAGTAAATGTCCATTTTGATTTTGTACATCATTCGTTCCAGCCTCTTTTGAAGTAATTAAACAGGTTTCCAAAACATCTTCTGATTATCTGCACAGTGCCGCTTTTAGTCTGCACAGTCCTTGATACGCTGCCGAGAGTACGAACAGATGAAAGATTGATGGTGTTTAGTCTGTGTGGGGGGGCTTCCACTCTCCGCTGACGAAGAGCGGATGAACGTATGGCTGAATGGATATCCCTAATCCCAGAGCTGGCCTAGATTTGAAGCCCTTCCTCAGCAGAAAGAGATGTTGACCCAACTGTCTGTGTGCGTATATGTGCATGTTAACGCTGGCAGGAGAACAATAGGCTTTTTAATAAGAGATGCTGCCCGAGCTTGTGTCTGCATAAATTACACTAATACTGTACGCGTGCCAAGCTGGACAAGACACAGCGCTAACTTGAGCTATTACCAAAACCTTTTTGTACTATAGTTTCAAATATGGCTGCAATTGAATATTGTTTTATCTGGGTATAATTTGGAATTATTGTGTTTTTGTTTTTTTTTTGTTTTCTTAGAGACAAATGGTGTGCTGATAATCCAGGGTTTGAAAGGGTAGAAATAGTTGAAAATAACAAGTTGATAATGTTGGAAATATGACACTTTTGCTTTCGTCCAGCTGTTTTTTGTGAATGTGAATAAAAACAAGTCATTCATGCAATAATGATAATAAAAATGATAATGCTGGCAAACTTACCTGACTTTAGGTCTCTGTGCTGTACTTTCAGTATAACATTTAAAAGCATGTAAATATAGAAATATGCCACAACTACAACAACTATTTGGATCTGTTCTTTACCATTTAAGTAATCACTGCTGATGAACTTGAAATGTGTCATCCAGTTTTGGATTTCATAGCAAACTGAGACACATGGTGACATGTCTACATGACCTGCCAGACCGAAGAACAAGAGTAACTGTGAAGAGGCAACGCGTACAGTTAACTGTGCAGGATCCATGAATGTCAGTGCACATAAGCAAACAAACCAAAAGAACACATTTGTCTGCGTGCTTGTTCATCACTCCAAATATTCAGCAAACTGTTCATACGAGGGAGGGGCAGTCAAAGAGGAGGGGAGAACATTTTTACCCTCAAAATCAAGGATCATTTGCAGCCTCATTCAAGCTTTTGTTGCAGCCCCCTCTCCCCTCCTTCCACCCTTCAACCATTATGGTTGAAATGAAATACGGCCACAAAAGGAGGGGCTCTGCTGCACTTTACTGGTGTGTGTTTGAATGGGTGGGTGCTGGAGTGTGTGCGTGATAGATTGTGAGTGGATTGGACAATGGGAGGATTGTATGTGGTCTATATTTCTGCGGCACAGTTTCAGTGGCCATGTGCTCACGCAGACGTCTGGGAATGATCAGAAAGTCTGTTCAGATGTATCAGATGTAAAATATATATATATTTTAGCTGAAAAAGTGGAGAGAATGTTGTTATATGTTTTTATTATGTTTAAAAATGAGCTCAAATTAGATTTAGTGCTGATGCATTTCCTTGGAGACAGCATCCTCATGGACCACATTTTACTTCTTATTTCCAGACCTCTTCTACTAACTTGACTCATAATTTCATTAGAAGCATAAACTGAGACTCGATGGAGACGGTGCACTGACTTTTAAGACCAGAGCAGGTTAGAAAGTGTGTAAAAAGTAAGTGAAAGTCGAATTGGAGCAGAATGTGTTGGTATTACCTGACCGTTGCTGATCACAGACTATCCAGTTTAACAACAAAAACAAAGTTAAACTTTCAGTCTGAGTTGAGTAAAATAGAGTGCAGAGAAATAAACACAGCTTAAGAGAAACACTGACTGGCAATGGGAGGAAAAAAAAAAAAGGGTTAGGCAGCCAGAGCTCCTTGGTAACCAAAACACAGAGGAGCAAAGGGGCCGGTCCTACACCCCTCCTGCCGTGTTTGTGTGTGTGTGTGTATGTGTGTGTGCGCCTCCGAGGACTGGAGTGCCTGAGGGAGGAGTTGTGGTGGTGATGGGGGGGGGGGGGGGGGCAGTGGTGGACCGTGTGCGTATGTTTGTAGAGACATAGGGGTAGACACGTATTGTCAGCATAGTAGATGCCCGCATGCACTCACAAATAAGCTGCCTTGCAGGGACAGAGTGAGCAGAGGACTGTCCACGTCCTCTCGCACAGCATTTCTCTGGATTTGTCAAGTTTCTTGTACTTCACTGAGGGCTTTTTTTTTGTTTATATAAGATAAAGAAATACACACCTAACGGGAATAATGGTGTTTATTGGGACCTCGTTGAAGTCTATAATCAAGTACTTCAAAAGGAAGGGTAAGATATTTTTATTTTGTTCAGTACTAATCATAAATGCACCTGTGCACCGTCATTTTTGCACAAATCTGAAATAAATTGCATTTATGTATGAGCCATGTCAGGACTTCCTTCTACTTTAGTCATTTAAACTTATTTAGATACCTATTTAATTAAGTAATAAAAGTTTTTCTGCTGTTGTGCACATACCAGCCCAAAGCGTTTTCATACAATTTTATTGCAACTAATGGTCTCCTGTGGTTGTAACGCTACACTCCTGCCTCTATGGATCAGTCCTGTGCTGCACCCTGTTACCAGGTAACCAATAGACAAAGACTTTACAGCCAACAAGTCTTAACACTAAATGACCCTGCAGCGTTTATAAAAGCGTCAGCAGCAGGAGGAACTTAACATTAAAGCTACTTTACTGGGCCTAATGAACATTTCTTCTTCCTTCTTTGATGATGTAAAATTTTGCTGTTTTTATTCTAATGTGTAAATGTTTTTGTTATTGGAGGTCTATGCACCGTGAACATACACTAGATTATGGATAAGGCTATTAAGTTAATGTTGCATGGCTCTTATTTCATCAATGGGGGCGCGTTAAGCACGTGAGGACTTAAGGACCTAGTTAATGAAGGAAAAGCTGCTTGTGAGGGTTGTTTCGAGGTTTATTTATAGGTCGAGTTTGTGCACTGAAGTCGAGGCTGAAGTGATATTGTTAATCATTGCTTGAGTATTTGTGCACCTCTCACATCTTTATCCCGCACATGCCTGCACTTTGCTCCTCAGCTGAGCCCCTTGGATGAGCAAGAGACCACAAAAATGCTGCGCGGTCTCCCAGAGGGTTTTTGCAATCAGTGTAACTTAAAACCATACAAGCATAGAATTATTTATGCATTTTGCATTACGTCACTTTATTTTTTCCCACTCTTAATTTATCCTAATATCTGCCACATTATGAAAACTAATCCCCACTGTTTTTGCCATTTTATGTGTCCATAAAACAGAAAGTTGCCATGTCTGAAAGACGATATTAAGTATTGGTTTGTTAGTTGATCAGGGACTCAGCTCAGGATTAACATGGATAATTTGATTTCGGTTTTAATTTAATTTAAACCTATACTCCAGCTGCAGGGTATGTCCATGATAATACATCACCTGGAGATTATGCAGTGCCTGGTCCTTAAAGTTTTCATGAGGCTTGTTTACTAGTTTGTGTTTAAGTGCAGAGCGAGCTGGGGCGTCAGTGGCCAGTGGGATTAGTAGACTTTTAAAAAGACTTGAGTGTTAGAGTTCACAGTGTGTGTGTGTGTGTGTGTGTGTGTGTTGGAAAACTGTGGGTTTTTGTGGCATTGAAAGGCCTGATGTGGAGACTTATGCAGAGGGACAATACAGGCTTTGTGTCCTTAGTCCCCATGTCCTTGGTCTGCCTATAGTCTGAGTTCTTTTCAGAGCCCGTGGTTAGACGTGATGGTGGGGGGAGGGGCTACCTGTGTGAAGAGTGAGTGAGAAAACTGGAAAGAAATTAAGCCAGTTGAATGCTTTTTGATGATGCATGGGGATGGTCAGAACAGAGTTTATTTTTGTTTGTCTTGTTTTTAAGAAATTTTAAAAAAAGCCATATGGCATTTAATGTAGTAGTTTGTTTGAAAACGATGCCAAAATTCAGCGATTGTGAGCATTAATTTTCCCTCCCTGACTCCATGCCTGCCAAGCAGAGCAGCAGCCTGGCTGTGAGCTGCACATGAGCATTCGAACTCCACACCGATGGGCTGTGGTGACCTTTTTAGAGGGTATCCCGCCATTTGTCCAGTGAAAACTGGAACAGGCTTCAGCAAAATGTATTCCTTTTCATTTGAAGTTTTATGTTTCAGTGCCAAATTTGATTTTAGTACCAAAATAGGATTATGGATTGCAACAGAAAAAACTGAATTCTAGGCGGTAGAACCTTAGTTTTCCTGGCCTCACAGTCTACATTTTGAAGCTGAAGATGTCAAGAATGGTGTGATGACGTTGATGAGCTCTCTTGAATCGTAGGCTATGACTCAACTGATCAAACCGCCCAAGTTATAGGACGCAGGACAGCAGGTTTTCATTAAAGACGAAACATATCCTCTCGATTCTGTATGAATGTGTGTGAATGGGTGAATGAGACTTGTACTGTAAAACACTTTGAGAGGTCAGCTAAGACCAGAAAAGCACTAGTCCATTTACCATTTGTGCAAGTACCTTTCCTGTCTTGTGATTTCACCATTGACCAGTGCAGAGCTGCAACACAACGACTATCATGCAATCAGTGCATGCAATAACATTCATCCCAAATTGAAATGTTTTTCATCTTCCAGGTGGGATCACAGGCAGTCGGTTAATCTCGTATGTCTGAACATGTATATTCCCACGTTTCTGTTGCTTGGGTTTCTATAGCCTGGATTGTTCTAGCTCTTAGATCTCATGTAATTCTTATGCATTGCAAAAACAAGCGTGTTTGACGTAGACCTGTTGCCTTGTGTGTTACAGTATTTGAACTTAAACATGGCTTATCAGACAAGAAATAAGTCAGTTTGTGGCTGGTTGCATGAATTGAGGAACTACAAAGAAGAGACAAATAAACGCAACCAACCTTCTCCTCTGGCAACAAACATGTTAATGGCTGACCATTCATGAATGAATGAGCTGTCGAGACATTTAGGTGCCCCTAGTCACTACAGAGCTTCAGTAAGCACAGGCAGGTCCTCTGTACTTAGCACATTTACTTCAACAGTAGAAATACATTAATTAGATTACATTTTAACAAAAAAAAACTTTTTAGGTGCAAAATACCCAGGACTTTTTTTAAAATGGTCATCGTTGGGAGACGTTGGCAGTTATCCGTATATCAAAGTAGTTGCACATTCTTTAATGGCTCATTTGCAGTTGCAGACCCCTGCCCAAAACCACTAATGCCTCCATCCTCCCCCGTCACACGCTCACATGCACTATGCATCTCAGGCTCATTTGCACCTGTGAAGAAGAAGAAGGGGAAAAAAAAAAACGCCAACAAAAACACTCCCCACACCTCCATCTATTGCTACGATCCATCCCCCTTTACCCCAGCTTCATCCAGAGTTCTGTCTCCCTGCCACTCAGACAGACATGTGATGAAAGGGACTAATGGACAGTTTTTCTTGGTCTTGACGTGCATCTGGCCGCTGTAATGGAGATAGTTCTACATCCTCGATCACCAACTTTGGCCTGGCTTCGCTCACTTGGTAAGCTTGTGTCTGAGACATTTACAAGAACAGATTATTTATACGTGGAATGATCGATGATGGCTACGTATGCTTCAGGTTATCTTCAGCTTGGGATGGGCATATCAGCGCCTGATGCTTTTTATTGCTCATAGAGGAGTTTAGTTCATGAAAAAGCACAAAGAATGAGCAAAAACGCAAAATGTAGTGCTTACATTTTGCATTTTAACTAATTAAGCTGTTATGCATGTTGTATTTTAGAGCACACATTTAGATAATGAATGAATGAACTATGAGTGTGAACAGTGTGGTTCATGTGTTAGTGCAACATTTCAACAGGAACTTTTAGAGGATGTGGGAGCTTGCTTGTATTGAGTCTACAGTAATTTGCTAGACATCAACTGGTCAGTTCCCTCCAACTTGTCCGAGGAAATCTCGCCCTCCCCCTCTCACTTAGTGGCCTGTTGACTGTGATGTCTCAGATACGTGTCATGTTGACGGTGTGAAGACTGGCACCTTTGTACAAAACATCTCATTGTTCTTCCCCTTCTTCTTCTTTCCAAACGTATAAACAAACCCTTTAATGGTCGGGATCGTGATGTTTTTTTTTCCCCAAACTGATGCTTGAAGTCGATAGAAACCAATGCTTGTTTGCTTACATCCATTTCTGCTGATCCAAAAACTTCTCTAGTGAAGATGACCAACGTGGCTCGGTCGCATTTATGGTTCAGTGGTTCGTAAAACGGCGAGGATGAAAAGACAAACACGACTCCTTATCACACTGTTGTGTCTCTGCAGCTGTGTCTAACCTGGATGAAGAGAGCAAGTGGACGGTTCACTACACGGCTCCGTGGCATCAGCAGGAGAATGTCTTCCTCCCAGGCAGCAGACCGCCCTGCGTAGAGGACCTCCACCGCCAGGCCAAAGTTAATCTCAAGACCGCCCTGAGAGGTAAAGATGGTTTGAATGAAAGCACCCACGAGTGTGTCAGCATGGCTGCTGAGTGATACATCTGATAGGAACAGTCATACACACTTAGCCCCATCCCAAACCCCACCCTAACCCTGATTAATGATGCAATCATAAAGGATTTGTACGATGTTAGGTCGTTTTAGCTTCTTGAATCATTTTGTAAAAGTATGCATTTATTAAACATCGAAGGTTCAGACAGTAACAAATGACACAGTTGAAGTCACATTAGAAGATTTTATCTACACTTAACAGCCAGAGTGATATCTATCACAAGGCCCTCTCATACTGGCTTTTGCTTTTGCGGAACATTTCCATCTTTTGCTGGTCTCCTTGCATGCATACCAGTATGGCAGCGCCTACAGGCTGACTTCCGCACGTCAAAAGTAGACCAGCCAGAATGTTCGTCTACAGCGCTACAAAAGTATCCAAACACGTAATTATGTTTAGCCGGCAACACAGAAGTGCGACATCCTTTTCTTCCTGTTTGCGAAGTCTAAGGCAGGGCCTTGTTGCCAAACAAACACGGGGAGTCGAGTTACAGCAGAGGGACAGCTGTGTTTTTTTTAAATTCTGAGCACTTTCCCAGAATAGGGAAGGGGGAATACCAGTAAATGCTGACACGGGTTTTACAAAAATGTCCTGGGAAAGGTGCTGGTCCCACCCAGTTTACAGATAACGCTGTGAGAATCAGATCTGGGAACACACATGTTGGTCTGTTCATGCGTCTGCACACAGATTATTTGCATGCTGCTGTAAAAGCTTTATTTTAATTCTCTAACCTGGCCTTGTGTGCCATCAGGTAAATACACACTGATTTAACAGGCAGAGAGAGATATTGGGGAAATATGTGGTTGTAATACAAATGTTTTCTTTTGTGAGTCGCCTGCCTCGACATACATGCACACTACAGGTTTTCTTTTTCCTCTCCGTGTTTGCCTTCACAGTATAGTTTTCCCTGCAGTGTTGACGGAGGTAGATGCATAAACGCACAAACCCCATCTGGGAGGTGGGAATAATTCACCCCTCAACCAGGCATCATCCCATCCTGCCATCGCCACCCTGCCCCAGGGGTTGTAACTGAAACACAACAGGTGTCCAACGAGAGCACCTGTGCTGTCCATCTGAGCGTTGCTGTTTGTTTTTTTTCTCTTGTCTCTTCCCAGGAAGTGTGGGGGGGTGTGAGCTGGCTGTATCTTAGACACGAAGATAAATTTGTTGGGTTTTCTTTTAGTATTATCTTTTAGTGCTAAGAAGGAGTGTTTCGGTGAGTGGGAAAGTTGTTTCAGAGGAGTGAAATTGTTGATGGGTGGATTGATCTTCAGTCCTTCAGTCCTGCCACAAGTTAGATTTTTATTTTTTCCTTCCCTGGTGGCACTGGCATATTCCAAGTGCCAGACAGTGTCAGAAATTCATTGTGCTGAATTTGTAAAGGAGTGATTTAATGAACATGACAGATAATTTTCACACATGGATTGGTCTCCACAGAGGCCAGGCCTGAACCTCACTGAGAGACTTGTTTTTGGATAAGACTTTATGTGGTGGTCCAGCTCTTCCATCATCAATGCAAGAAACTGTGAAAATGTAATGCTGTAATATCACAGTGTGTCTAAGAGCAAAATGTAATATTTAATCAGTAATTACTTGTTGAATAGTAATTAGTCGATGGTCTGAACTTGGTTTCTATAATATGTGGTAGCTCAGCAAGGTCTTTCATGTTACGATTTGATTTCTGCACAGCTACTTTCATAAGTATTCTAGTTAAACATGTGCATGAACATTGGCTACTACTGCAAGTACTAGTTGACTTGTCGATATTAAAAGTCTGGGACCTGGGTCTGACCCAGAGCAAATTATGTGTAGAGCTGATGCCACTCGTGGGTCAGGAGGTCAAACCAGGCTCAGCTCCGGTTTCATCCACACTTTCATTAGCAAGATACACAAGTCCGTTTTCTGCTCTGCACAGCCGAGGAATCGATAGTCGTTCAGATTGTCAGTCCGCGTGCTCTCGTTGTCCCTGTCGTACTCACATGGGTTTCAGCTTGGGTTTGACTGTGTAACATGGCGCTGTGGTCGAAATGAATCATGTAAGTTACACAACATCACTGTGGCTGTCAATATTCCTGGAATCATGCATTAGTGCAGCCATCGATGCCACTGAGCGATAACCAGGGGACTGCCTCCATGGTAGATCATGCAGAGGAGAGGCTGAGCTGGGCTTCATCTCGATTTGTTAAAATGACAAAAAGAACGTACTTTCATCAGCACCACCAGTAGAGAAAGGTTTATTACATCTTACATCACTCCATCTAGGTCTTATTTTCCATCTGACATTACACCACTATTTCAGTGGTTGTTTGAAGCCACATTTTTTTTCAAGATTCTAAAAGTTTGGAGGCTTTATTTATAAAAACAACAAAAAATAGTATGATACTTCAAACTGTTTCAGGAATTAACCTAAAATTACATACAGGTAAAAAGAATACTCAGTGCTGCGGGCCTCACCCCTGTGGTCTGCGTTCTGCTTAGCAACAAGAAACTCCCATCTCATCAGGTTTTTTTTATTTTTTTTTTATCAACCTTCACCAATCATGCAACATCTGTCACCTTAACAGTTCCACTCCCGTCATCATCCTAATTATCATCATGCTTCCTAATTCCCATCTTCCACACTGTCATGTCTCCTGCTTGTTGTTTCATTAGCTACATTTGCAAGCCGCCATCAGGATCCATCAGCTGACAACATTATACATGCATCAATGTGTTTCTCTGTAGAGGTGGGCTGTAATTAGCTGTGGAGTTTAATTTCACCTACAAAGGATCAAAAACAGCATCTTTTGAGGTGTCAAGCGAACTGTAATTTAAATGTTCTTTGATAAAAGTGTGAAACTGAAGCCCGAGATTAAAAATGTCATACAATAAAAAAAAAAAACAAACATAAACAGGTTGTGAATGTTTCATTAATAATACATAGAAAGAGACAGCATGAAAATAAAAAAGAATTACTGTTCATATGTTGTCAGTGGAAGGGAGTTTACCCTTCACCAGGACAAACATGCTGGAATTACAGGTGTTTAGCTTTTAGATACATAAGAAAGTCAATGTGAATATAAGTGGATGTTAAAGCACGTACACATTTGCAGAGGGAGAGTGTGACAGTGTGCCTCCTGAGATAAAGGGGGATGGAGACGAGAAAGGGACAGTTTTGCCATCTGTGTGTGACAGACTGAAACTGATGCCCCCTCCTCTCTTTTCCCTCCCCTTCTCAAATTTCCCTTCTTACGACTCTTTGGTACACACACACACACACACACGCACACACATACAGAGACATCACATCCCAGTCGCAGCAGGTGGCAACGAGAAAAGGCGTGAGCAGCGCTTGGCAAAGTCCAAAAGGGACTGCACTCACATGACTGACAAAAGACATAGAAACTGGCAATATATCCCACAATGCACAGCTGATAACAAATAAAAGGTCGGTTCATCAGTGACCTCTGTGTTGTATATCTATTTTCTGTTTCTTTAATTGATCTTTATTTAATCAGGGAGGAGGAGAAAAAAAAAGAAAAATCCTCTTTAATAATCCTCTGATAAAGACAATTTCGAGCTAAGAGCAGCAATAGATACAAAACACACACATTTAGAATATACACATAACATGTTTACACACAGACACCAGAGAACATCAGTAAAGCCATCAAAGCCTGTCAACATTAAGGCCTAAAAGGATATGTAAGGCAGCAATTCTTCAAGAGCAGGCATAAACATGACTTGTAGTGATCAGTCATACCTCCTGCAGCCAGATGTTGATGCATCTAGAATATCTAAAATGTGTTTAAACTTGAGATCTTTGCTGGAGGGTTTGGAGCTTATTCCATGTTTAGGGGCAGCATATTTAAAAGCCTTTTCCCCATTTTTGTCCTAATCAGAAAATAAATCTTCCTCTTTTCTGAAATCAAAATTAATTAGTAGTCCAAAAGTGATCTGTCAGAGCGTCTTCTTATTTAGTGTTGTGACCTGTTTCTTTGTCTCTCTGTTCCCCAGAATGTGACAAGTTGAGGAAAGATGGTTTCCGGAGCTCCCAGTACTACTCTCAGGGTCCCACCTTCTCTGACCCCATACAGTCCACCAGCAGCCTGCAGGATGAAGAGGATGATGAAAACGACAAACGGGTATGTACATATAGAGTAGGCACATAAGCACCAAAATACACACATGAATACCTAAAATGCACATGCGTCTCTTTCTTCTAGTATACACAAGTGCAGAATGTCAGGAAGCATCATGTTGCATAGCGACTGAGCAGGATGATGCATGAGCGGCATGGAGTCAATCTGCCCTCTAGTGGTTGGAAAATATAACTACATTTAGGATGGACGTCTCAGGCTTTTCAACATTAAAAAGTGACACAATATTTCTCATGTTAGGTGTGCATTTATTTGGGTTTATTCAAGTAGATATTTTCAAGTTTGATTTCCACTTTCTTTGCTCTCATAGTCATAAGTTAGAGTCATAGTTAAGTTTTCTTGTTTCCTCATTATGTTTTATTTCTTCCACGTTTTGGTGCAGCAAATAACTGCAGTTTCACTTAAAGGCAACGAGCAGAGATAGAAAACAACAGCCAAAGAGAGGCTGCAATAAAAAAATAAGAATAAAAACAAGTGTGAGTCCGTGAAGGGTTAGTGGCTTGTCATTTATCAGGGTCTACTTTGTCCTCCAGAGCTTCTGGAAGCCAGACGCTCATTTTATGCCCACTTTGACCCTTGACGTTCATAACACACTGTTTTAGTTCTGAACTGTCACCATGCATTTCTTGTTATTTCCATTTCAGCATACTAACCGTCTCTCTGCAGCACCCAGCCAGGCCCCCTCACTCTGCCCCACTTGCCCGCTTGTCCTCTGTTCTGCAGCTTTCACCCCCCCATCCCCCCTTTCTTCCCCATCACATTCTGTTGTCCTGTGGCCTTTGAGCCTAACTCTGCCTGACAGCAACTTCACAAAGAGAAACCAGACTCCAGGTTCAGCGACTGTCTGTGCTTGTCACCAAACTATTGCTGTGCTTCTTTCTTCTTCCCCTTCTCTTACCACCTTTACTGTTTTCCACTTCCATCCTTCCATCATTTATTTAAAAGCAATGATACCCTCTCTTTTTTTTTTTCTTTTTGCCAATCTGATATTTGGAATTGTCAAGAGAAACAGTAGTGGACATAAGGGAAAAAAAACTGCTTGTTACTTCCACAAATTTTATATTTTACCTTTTTTTTCACAGCAAAACCTCAAAGTATTCAATCAAGGTATAAGCTTGAGTGAAGCCATGCACGCAAGGACTCATGATCATGAGCTTCTTTCCTCTTTTCAGGATTATTTGTTATTTGTGTGCTCTGAAAGAGGAAAAAAAAAAAGGACCTCAACATTTCACAAACTGCTTTGCTGTTTGCTAAATTTAAAGCTTGGACGCAGCCGTAAAACATCACTGTCTGCTGCTGTTTTCAGCCTAACAGAGTACGACTCTTAATGTGTCACCGCAGCTCAATACACAAATCTTTCTCCTCACTGTTGATACGCAGCTTCTTCCCTGCAAATGTGACCACTCAGTCAGTTCGCTCAATGCACATGTGTGTGTGTGTGTGTGTGTGTGTCAGAGAGAGAGATAGTTTCCATTTGGATCAGTCTGACCATCAAACATGTTTATAGCATCACAACTATCTGAAGGTCACAGTAATGTATTATATTGAAGTATCTGTTGGTTTAATGTGAACAGTCCGTCACATTAAACCAATTATGAACAGATGTATTATCCCAAACTGTTCATTTATTTATTTATTTTGCTCTATTCTGACTAAATTGTTTTCTATCACCTTTCATGACATCATGTTTCTTCTTTCTTGGTACTATACCTTCAGGGATCTATCTATCTATCTATATCTATCCATCCATCCCTCCCTCCCTCCCTCTCTCACTCACTCACTCCTTCACTCACTCCCTCACTCACTCACTCACTCACTCCTTCACTCACTCCCTCACTCCTTCACTCACTCCCTCACTCACTCCCTCACTCCTTCACTCCTCCACTCACTCCCTCACTCCTTCACCCACTCCCTCACTCCTTCACTCACTCACTCACTCCTTCACTCACTCACTTACTCACTCCTTCACTCACTCACTCCCTCACTCACTCCTTCACTCACTCACTCACTCCTTCACTCACTCACTCACTTACTCACTCCTTCACTCACTCACTCCCTCACTCACTCCTTCACTCACTCACTCACTCCCTCACTCCTTCACTCCTTCACCCACTCCCTCACTCCTTCACTCACTCCCTCACTCCTTCACTCCCTCCCTCCCTCCCTCCCTCAGTGAATTACCTGATGCCCCTCTATTCTGCTGCTTTTTTGTTTTGAATCTCTGGATGTGTTTGCTTTTTCATCTGGATTTTTTACTTTATTTTTTCCCCCACATTAACCCATTCCACCTTGCTCCTCTAGTCAACAGCTTCATCACTGGAAGATGACAAATCTCAGCTTTCCATGAGGTCCCAGACGCCACAGAGAGGGAGCGAAGTTGGAGAGATGTCAGAAGTTGACGGACAGGTGATATGGAACAAGGCCATGCCCCTCCCAACCCCGGAGGAGAAGATGAGGCAAGCGGCTCAGGCCGTGCCCACAGACATAGTTGCCATCAACGTCACAGGTATGTCTACTCGACAAACGACTGGAAGCAACCAACCCTCTTTCCACCTGTAGCGAGCACCAACCAATCATCGTTAGTATTTTAGGAACAACATCATGGTCCTTTAGTTGTACTTTAAATGAAGTGGATATAGTTAAATGTGGCCTCTTTTACCCCGTGTCTTCGGTTTTTCACTAACTTCTCGACAACAGTCATACTTTTTTGTCATAAAGGAATTTTCTGACTTTTTTGAAAATGTGCCTTATCATCAAGAATTACTTCAAGATAATATTTAATTAGGGTAGATGATGTGGAAATCCAGAACACAAACACAGCAGCAGACATAGTCAACAATTAAAAACAGCTATTAACCTGTCTTGTGACCATATAGGCTACTTGACTGTGTCATAACTTTCCATTATTCATTAAAAAAATTAAGAGAGAAACAAAAAGAAAAATGTCAGATTTTCCTTTAAGCGCACCTCTGAGACTGATATGACAAATTAACTAACGTATGAAGTCATCCTCAGATGGGGGGAAAAAACTGTCAGTCATGGATTTCTACCTCCTCTTCTACCATCTTTTCTCCCTTCATGTCCGTTGGAGACTGACCTTCACCTTCCTTTCACGCATGCGTGAGCGAATGTTTGTGTGTAAATACAGTCCTGACAGCTTATACAGAGTTCAAGGCCTCTAGCTGACTTCATGTCAGATCATCGACTGTTTGACAGAAGAACATGCAACTCCCTTGTTAGAATGGCTTATTTCTCATTGCTTTTATCTAATTACTTATACACACTCTTAGATAATAACATCTCATCCTGCAGGACTTGAATATTATATGTTAGTGACAAATAGAAAGTGTTCAAACAATAGAAAGCTAATATCTCATTGTTTCACTGCAGTTTTGTTATAAGACGTAAAACAAGCTTTACAAATGTGTAGCATTAACAGACCTGGATGCAGCTGAGGTGAACTTCCTTCTTTGCTGTAGCTGCTCTGCACTTCTGAAGCGAAAGACACAGGGCACTGATCTTGACAAGAAAAGACAGACTTGTAACAGTAATCAAAGACTCTTCCAGAGCGATTTTGTTGTAAGGCACAGATAGGAGCAAGCTTGTAGAACATGAAGTCGGTTTTGCATCAGTGCAGCTGAAGCTTCTTTGGCTTCTTTGGAGGCTCTTTTTGCGACCAAAGTGTTAGTCTCAGCACTCCACGGTTGAGCGACACATGTTTTTCTAATCTACCCTGCGCCTCATGCCCAAGTGGAAACTCAAAAGACTGGGCTGAAGTAATCTTTCAGCTCCTTGGAAAAAAAAAATCCTTGAGACATTTTACTCGTTTTAAGTCATTTTAGTCTGTTGGTGAAATGTTCCCTGTGAGTGGGAGAGAAACTGTGTATGTGCATATCCCTGTCTGCTTCCGTGATGCCTGCGGCCCATCACCAGCTGAAAGATTCAGATAGATACCCCTTATCCTCAAGGAAACTAAACAGAGGGCGAGAAGGGCATTGAGTAGCGTAAAATACTGTCTGTGTGAATGGTGAGCACTTTGTTTCATACTGTGTGCTGAGAATATCAAGAGCATGATCTTTTATGTGCATCTCCACCTCAGTTTCTCATATTTGTTGGAAATAAATATGAACCACCAGCCCCCCCCCCAAAAAATGCTATGCTATATGTGCCAAATACTTTAAAATCTGCTTTCCAGCTAAACTCTTTAAAGGAAGGAAAATAGCATACCTTGAAAGTAGCAACTTGGCTGGTGGATTATAATGTTTTCAGTGTAGTTCAACCAAATGACATAAAAACATTTTCTTGTTCATCTATGAAGTTGCAATTCTTTGTGCTTTTTCCCACATTTAGATATTTATATCTGTCTTTCTGGACCTCCAAACATTGATCCCTTATAGATTTGCAAATCACAATGATGGATAGTGCAAAGCTCTCTGCCACAGACTCTGAAAACAGATTATACATCATTAAAAATGTGTTTCACCACATTCATCATCTGTTTATACAGCTGTTGCCGCTTATGTGGGTATTTTGTAGTTTGTTATACATTCATTATTAGTTATATATGCATTACAGATGCCAGTCAAACTGTTTCTTTGGTAAGAACAGTGTAACAGCTGCTATTCACCTCTTGGTGAAGGTGAAGTACAGAAATGCTGAACAATCCGATGAGAGGGCTAAAAACTCATTGAGGAAAACTTAAACAAACAGAAACAACCAACAAGTTTTTATTACGTGTTTGTTCACGTTCTGAGGCGTCTCAAACCCTGAACAAATAAACTCCAAATGAACTTCACGGCTGATAACCACTAGAGGGAGCCGAGACCGTGTTTTTCTGTAATTTGGTTGAACTGACCGTAACTGACTGTATTGCTCCCTCCCCTGTTTATGTTGCATGTCCAACTTAGAAAAGTCAACCCCCTGCATGTCACTGAGTTTGTTCTTTCCGACTAACCGACTGCTGTTTGCCTGTGTGTCCGCCTGCCTGTGCTCTCGCCCTCCCGGCCACCAGGGGCAGTGTTTGACCGCCAGGCGAGCATCCGGCGCTCCCTCGTTAACACTGACACCGTGTCCCGCCGGCCCAAGAAGGTCAAACGCAGAAAGACTATATCAGGGCTGCCTGACAACATCAACCAGGAGCTAGGTATGGATCACTGTGGAGTTGCATGTTGCCCTCTACTGTCCACAAACCTGAACCAACACTCTGCATGATCATATCTCTTTCTTCATGACTTCCTGCAGCGTTAGTCATACAATTACTCATATAAGTTAACAATATTGGATCAAAGCCCGGCAGCTGTTGGGTTTTCACTCTTTCAGTCCTACATACCATGTGTCCTCCTTTTCTCCTCCACCCTTCTGAACAACATCAAACACCAGCAGTACAATTATTCCTGTAGTGTTTTGGGTATAGATATACTCTTTTTGCTCAAATAGAAGCTTTTTACAAAATAGTATCTTATTTTATATCTTACCTATTGGAAAACTATCTCAAATTGAAGAAGAAATTGAGTGTGTCTTGAGGATTTATGACACAATAGTCCCCTTTGGTCAACTTTCTGGGCTCTGTGTTTCATTATAATATTATATGCATGTTTCTTACATATATACATGTAGTGTTTATATAATGAAGCGTCCACACCCTCCTTTTCCACCCTCTTTTACAAGACTGTAAGAGACTCAAACTGTCTGAACAGTTGAAGAATGTCTGTCAAATATGAAGGTTCAGAGGTGCCCTAACCCCCAGTTATTCAGCTTAATCTGGTGTGAAGGCAACGCTATGCTCACTGAGCTGACACTGGGAACTGACGGTGTCAGCTTATTTATATGTCACTGAGCTGCCAGATTGTTGCAGCCTCTCAGGGGAATGACATTTCTCAGTGTGATCTCCAAGATCACCGATGCTGATTGGGAAAGAGCTCTGAAGTCTGGTTAGTGCCTCATTGACCACAGCATCTGAATGTCCTGATTACTGGGCTGGGGTAAATGTCCCAGTGCCTCATCCCTCCCTCTGCCTGCACTGGAGCTGCCTGCAAAGTAGACCTGCAGCTTAATCTATCACAGCAGCAGCAGCACCCAAGCCGTCACTCCAGCTTTTAGCAAAAGGAGGAACAGTGTGTATTTGGGGTTTAGAGAAAGAGAGAGGATGAGCTGGGTGGGAGGGGGAATGCAGGACGACTTATGTTTTGGAATACAAGCATCAACAAGAGAGCCAACACAAATGAGAGACACAGCACATTTCCTCTCTCGTTTTACTCATTCTTCAAATTGTGTGCCAGCTGGTATGGTCAGTATGTTTCTTTTTTTTTCTTTTTTGGTTTTATCTGCATTTGTGTGTGTTCCCGTTTCTGGATATAGTGTATGTTTTGCTGCTTGTGACAGTGCATGAGCATTTTCTGGATGCACATGCTGTTGCCAGCTGCCTGTCTTGGATCCCAGGAGACTAATTCCTTCTATCAGACAGAGATCAAGCCAGAATAGGAGGGGGAGGCACATTAGAGTCTGTGTTTCTTCTCTTTGTTTCCCCTCATATCATTTCCTTCTTAATGAAGAAGACTGGAGGTTATTAACGCATGCGACAGAGTTGCACCAAATCAAATTAATTGGCTTCCCCGTGACCACAGTTTATCTGGCAGCCTATCCAGAACAGCTGAAGACTTTGTGGATGAAGAAGTTATTGAGATCAAAAAGAAGGCTTGTGAAGCAGTGTGTGAGAAGATATTTCATGTTGCATGTTTGTCTTACATTTCTCTGTTTCTTTCACAGCAGCTAAAGGACGAGGTGGAGAGCTTCGGCCACATTCCATGTTCATCCCAGGACAGTACTCCACTTTGGGCCGAGTTGGGAGTGTCCACTCGACGCTCCGTTCTGAGACCAGAGACTCCGGCTGTCAGACAGAAGAAGTGAGGGTTGTCCCCCCATCCATGAGAAGAATTCGGGCCCAGAGAGGACAGGGAATCGCTGCTCAGATGGCTGGCATTTCTGCTTCCTCCTCAACAGGAAGCATCTCAATGTCCAGCAGTGACAGCTCTGGAATCTTGATGTTGCCACATCAGTTCAACGGAGACCCCTCCCGTTTTCACAGTCTGCCCCGACAGGGTGCCAGGGTGTCCCTCAGTGCTGATCCAATTTACAGCAGTACGCCCATCAAGTCAGAAGACGAGGCTCATAGGCACATTGGCAAGTTTCAGGTCGACGACACAGCGGTACGCATGAGAAACGCCCCAAGGACAAGCACCTTGCCCAGGCCCAAGTCTCAGGAGGTAAAGGGGACACAGTCCAGTGAGTGGGGTGGTGGTCCAGCATGTGCTGTCTCCCCTCATGCCGCTTATTCCACATCTTTCATCCCCAATGCCACCCTCTCTAGCTCTGCTGAGGTCATTACACTTAACAAGTCAACAGTCTCAGCGTACAGCACGGTTCGACCTCAGAATCTGACTCCCTCTACCAACAGTGACCTCAGTTCAACAGCCTTCACCCACAGCTCCACCTGTCCAGCCTTGGCCACTTCTACCCCTAAACACACACCACAGGAGAACGGTGTGGGGATCACGAGGCCTGCTAGTGATTCAGGTCACTCAGACAGCAGCGTCCACAGCCACAGCACGCTGGCTCCCACTCCGCCATCCTGTCCACCGGAGGAACAGTGGATTTACGACACACCAGAAAATGTAGTGGTGCCACACCGCACTCTGACCTCCAGCTGCTCGACTCCCATCAACCAGCTATATAGCAGTCTGGACCTCTCTTCCAGGACAACAACTGACTCCAGCTCCCTCTATTCCCAGGACAACGATGGATACTACACCTCTATGCACCTGGACTCAGGCCTGCGCTCTCGAAGCCACGGTAGCGGACACGGGGCGGCTGCAGGACGGGCTACAAGACACAGCATGTACGAGTGCCGTGAGATGGCCAGTCAGGAAGATTCTGGAAGCCTGTACAGTGACCGCTCTCTGTCACGCAGCATCTCTCTTCGTAAGTCGAGGAAGCCCCCGCCACCCCCAGCTCGTACAGATTCTCTTAGACGCAAGCCTGCAGTAAAAAAGCCGCTGGGTGGCGTCAGCGCCATCAGTGGTACTAATGAGCACAGTGGAACCATGCTCAATGAAACTCTCATTGCCAGTTTACAGCAGAGCCTGCAGATGGGATTGAGAGCAGGGAAGGGGGGCGCCTCGCTGTCGTCACCATCTCACAGCCCGAGTAGCGACTATGATGACCCGTGGGTGTTACGGCCACGCAGTCAGAGTAGCATCAGTGCAGGAAGCTCTGCAGCATCACTCGTGGCTAACACAAACTGCGGCGGTGTGACTAATGTGTACTCACTATGCCACGTGACACCTGCCCACAGCGACACCAGCAGCTTGCGTTCTGACTATGCAGATTCTTGGGGGTATTGCATGGACTACCCTCGAAACAATGTAGACCAGAGGGCACTGACTCCTCCGGTCTACGCCACAGACAACGTGTCAGCTGGGGCTCGCCCTGGAGGCTTACAGAATGGTGGAGAGATTCACAACAATAATCAGACCTCTGGTGCTCCAGAGCAGGTGGGAGTGGTGTCAATGAAGCCTAAACCTCCCAGCTCCTCACCAGACAGGGTGCATAGACTCACCTCACCATCCAGCGGCTACTCTAGTCAGTCCAACACCCCGACCGCTGGAACCCCAGTGCCTGCGTTCGTCAGGTCCATGTCCCCGTCGGGCAGCCGGCCCAGACCCAAAGTGCCAGAGAGGAAGTCCTCTCTCCTCTCCTCAGTTTCTATCTCCTCCTCTTCTACGTCCCTCTCCTCCAACACATCAGACTCGCTTAAAAGCTCTGGTCCTCCTCCGCCCCTGCAGGTCTCCTCTTCTGCTCCAAACACCCCTCTCAGCCCTCCTCCGCCCTTCCCTCCCCCTCTTCCGCCTAACTCTACCACAGCTTCCCTGTCTTCTCCACCCTTACCAAACACTCCACGGGATACTTCCTTGAGCCCCCTCCCTGGCTGCTCGACTTCCCCAGAATTCCCTCCTCCTCCATCTCCCAACATGCTGATCAACCCCAGTTCATCCTTCAACAGTAGCCTCAGTCCTCCCCCTCCACCTCCCCCTGAGATGGGCCCCCCGCCACCTCCTCCACTGCCTGCTTTTGTCCCGACTTCCTGCTCCTCAAATATTAAGAAACCAGCAAAAGATGCCTCTAAACCAGCTCTTTCTAAAAGTCCTACACAGTCACCTAAGCCCCTTATTACACCATTTGCACTGCAGAGTGTTCAGCTACGTTCAGTTAAGCGGCCAGAAGGGGAGATCAATGGCAATATGGACTACATTAAAGCTCAGGAAACAAGGTTGGATTTCCTTGAGGGGCTGAAACCCCAGACCCTGGAGTCATCTCACATGCAGAAGAATCCCACTGTGTTACCACTGATGAACAGCTCTCAAGAAGATTTGCATCGGTCCTCACCATCACCTGTGTCAAAACTATTGGAGGAGTTGACCCTGGACTGCAGCATCACAAACGAAACAGCAGATAGTTCGGTCATCTATGGAAAAGGTGGGGACCAGAGTTATTTTCTTGTAAATGGAAAAGATCATGAGGAAGGGAAAGTATTTTTCTGTACTGGACAGAGCTGTGACAGCTCTCCCGTCAAACAGAAGCCCCCTGCAGTGTCCAAGAAACCCAAACTTTCTCTCATTCCACTTTTTAACACCCAAGCAATCAATGAAGCAGTTCCAATGTTGCACATAGATCCAGCCAGCCTGTCCCAAACAGAAGACCAAGTGGATGCACCACAAACACAAATGAAAGAGGATGAAAAATGGAAGAGATGCGAGCAACAGGAGGAAGATACTTCAGACAGCTTGGAGATATTAGGAGAGAGCAGTGAGGCATCCATTGAAATACAGGACGAGTCCTGCATTTCTGCTTCTGCGAGTCAGGAGACGGGTCTTGACCGTGACATTTTCACTAATGGAGAGACGTGTGAAGAGGAAGAGGATGGAGATGGAAGCAGCACTGCAGGCTCCAGCAGCCCCAAGGAGTACGACACAGGTGAGTTTGAGTGATTTTTTTCTTCTGTTCTTTAATTTGTGTGTTTTCATGAAATTAAATTTTCAAAGTAACAGACTTGAAGAGAGAGCTATTTTCTTTTTTAAAAATTTCTGTCAGAACTGTATCTTCTAATTTGCATGCTTTTATATGCTGTAGGGAGATGTTTGGGCTACTGCCTGCTATTTGTGTGGCCAGCTCTTCAGGCAGCTATGAAATTAATTTTGTCTGAAGCAAAGGAGCCAAATTTGATGCAATGAGCTTTTCAATGTTTGAAAACTGAGAAGAGAAAGTGAAAGAGAGCTTATCATTGTGACAGTGCTGCAGCCTCATGATTTCATACTTTCACGCTTCCTCCACTACCCATCCTTGCAGATTTTATATGTAGAGTGCTGTCATGACTACTGTCCCTTCATTTCTGTTCCCCCCTCTCCTCCATTTTTGCCTCTCAGATGTTTTCTCTCTTTTTTTTTTTTTTTTTTTTTTTTTTTTCACCCCCCCCCGCCCCCTTCTTTCCCACCCACCCTCACCCCGCTTTTCCCTTTTCCTTCCTTCCCACCTCCTCTC
>JBAMYA010000017.1:5060709-5098318 GCA_037176975.1 Arrhamphus sclerolepis
TCTATGACTCCCAAACCAAGGACTTATCATTCACCAAAGTTTTCTCCTTGGACATACAGAACCTACACATTTATTTATCTTCTAAAACTTGGGAGATAAAACTCAATAAGACCTTTGATCAAGATGGTATCCTGAACAGCATATCCTGTTTTAAAAGAACAGTATGAAATTAAAACAAATATTTATTTGCGAAGTCTGTTATGAGATGCTTTCATTTGGGGCTAAAAATGCATGGATTTAGGCAGTTTGAATTGGGAAAAAAAGACTATATGTTTGCAGAAAATTTTCATTCAATTTTACCACTTGAGACAATCAACCTATATTAAATAAAATTGTTATTTGAAACCTCTGACAAGACTCAAAAGTGTTATTCAACTTAAGTGATAATGTGGGCTGGACCGCTGCAGACAAACCAAAGTAATTTTAAAGTTAAGTGTAAAGAAAATGTATAAAATAGGCTGACTCCTTTCAGTCTTTACAAACTAATGTAAATAAATTCAAAAGGAGGAAAGTACATGGCTTCTGCTTCCATTTAACTGGATCAACTCTTAGATATTTATAAAAAAAATTAGGCAAGTGGCAACAACCTCTCTATATTATATAGTTTGAGTGATATTCAACTTGTATGTACTTATAACAAGGTAGCCCTACTGGAAGGTGATATCTATAAAAAACAGTTGTGTTTATACACCTTCTGTGCAGTTTGTCAATTTCGGGGATGTACATATACACATACACATTCTCCCTCAAAGCTTGTTTGATTCACATAATTTTGGTTCCTAATGAAACTTTATACACTTCTTAATATCTAATAATAGACCTAGTAGCTGTTCAGCATCAGTTGGCATCTAAACTTACACTTCTTATATATGTGATATGTTCTTTCTGTAATTTTGATGGAAAAAAAAGTCTCCCTTTGGGAAAAATATTGATCAAACATCTATAGAAAGTTGGACAATTATGCCAATATTGCTTGCAGACTATAAGCATAAGATAGTTTCAGGTGATTAAAAAACAAACAAAAAAACACGCTATGAAATCTATGGTCATATAGAAATAAAAAGAAAATGAATTATCAACAACATCCAGAAAAAATGCTTATAAAATCTTATAAAGTCGATTAAAGTCACAACTTTATACTTAAGTTATTATAGTCTTAAATAATTTATCTGAATTCTTAATCAGGTGCACGGTTTTTTTTCTCATGAGTGGCAGCAAAACAGCTTATTTTAATCACCACACCACCACACACGCACACACACGCGCACACACACACGCACACACACATCCTTCATTCTTCATTTAAATGAGAAAGAGTGTCATTATTTATCATGAATGTGGTCCAGTGTTTGTTTTGGCCCCAGATGAGACGCGGGGCCCCTTCCTCCTCCTGTCATGGCAACTTCAAGGACCTCGACCAGAGGGGGTTGTGGGAGGAGCTACTATTTTGAGATCCAGGTGGTCCAGACTGCTTAGAAACCCACCGAACGCACCTCAGACACTGAAGAAACAGCCCCCCTCACTCCCCCACTCCCCGTGGCTCCATGAATGAGCTGTTTTCAGGAAAAACAAGTCTCCGGGATTTGCAGCTGGAGAAAGATCCACGAGAGTGTGACGCGTTTTTGCGCCGCGGTGCTGCGACCTCTGAAGAAAAAGAAGAAGAAGAAAAAAAATCGGACGACAACGGTGTGAAACAGAGCAGAACTTCTTTTTTGTCACTGAAATTGAACATCTACTTTTTTTTCCCACGTGAAGACATGTTCAAGAAAACCAAGAGTAAAGTGCTGGTGGATTATGCGTCAGAGGAGGACGACATGTCCTGGCACTACCATCACTCCTACAAGGTAAATAAAACGGGACTGGCAGGAAAAAAAAAGACGAATTTACTAAAGCACCCGTGCATTATTGTTAGTCATAAAGTGAAAAACAACAAACAAAACAACAACAACAACCAACAAATCAGAATGATGACGTTTTATTCTAACTGGCATCCGCGTGTGTGTAAATTTTATGAAGTTTTGAGTGAATAACCAGCTGAAAAAGAAAGCAACTGTCAACCTCAAATATTTCTTTTTATGTCTATAAATACATGTGTTTTTTTCCTCTTAAAAAAGTGAACACAGACCTCTCAGAGGAGCAGGAAGCAGGAGGTGGACAAGTGCTCAAAGTTATTTCAGGTCGGCTGAGGAAAAGAAGACATACAGGGTCTCTTATGGAACAACCACACAAATTATAATCTATAAATGGGAATGAACATGAACACTTTCACCTCAGTATTTGATCATGTATAAAGATTATTGCAATTGTACATATTCTAAAGTACAATAATCAGAGATTCAGCCTCGATTTTGCATCACCTTTAACCTCTGAAGGTCAGAGTTGTGAAATACAGGCAGCACATACACAGGGACAGTTCATAAATGTTTCTTTGTTGTTTTTATGCTCATATGACACAGGTGAGCTGGAGCAGAGTGTGCTTGGCATCTAAAGGGCCTCTGTATCAGCATTTGCCTGCAGCTGGACTCTGTCATGGTGTTGGTGGGTGCGTAGGGGTGGAAACACAGACCCTTATGCACATACACACACAAAGACAAACATCCAGCACTCCTGGTTCAGATGAAAAACAAGATGACCTGAACTTTGATTTGGTTTCAAGAATATTCTAAATTCTGCGTCTCAGGCGCATGTTAACAATAGTGAAGGTAGATGAGGTCCATTTGCCATGTCTACCTTTTCTGTCTTTGAATAAATAAACCTTTGGAAATACACATTAGTTTTTTTCCTCATAAAGGTTTGCGTCAGTCAAAATATTGAGCAATCATCATGCTTGTGTCATCTTTTCAGTTCAGATGGATCCTGCTCTTTTAAAAGAGAGAAACTTTCAAGTTTTTTTTATGTGAATATGACATTTATTATAGTACTAATCTTAATGACAGTGTCACATTTTATAAAGTCTCTGAATCTCTATAAGTTTAATGCCTTGCAGCAGTGGTAATTATAAAACTAAAACGGTGTCAGTTTGGAAGACTGCACAATTTGTCAAAAATCTCTCCTATTTTGTTGTGATAATGTTGAGATCTGTGACCCTTGGCTGGACTTTAGTGGCCCTCAATGACTTCCATCCTGGGAACCAACATCTGGGGCTCTCACATCTGAGAACCATCTTTGAGTTCAGCTTGTCTACTGGCGGTCAGATTGACTTGGTTGATAAGAGCTGATCCGAGATCAGACTGAGCAGCAACTTTCCCTCAAGTTTCCTGGGAAAGTCATCAGGGAGGTCTCTTTGAGCCGTCATGGCAGTAAGATACTTTTTGAAGGTCAGGGGTTGGGTTGTAAAATATCATAAACATAGCAGAGAGGCAGAGCCAGCCCAGCAGCGATACAGAATGAGGTCAGGGTGAAAGTTAGTGATAACACAGTCTGGAAATGCTGCCTTTGTCCTTCCACTTATTTAAATAAGGAAGCTGCGCTGTCTGATTGACCTCCTGTAAATGACTCGAACAGGAGATGATGTGAAAGATGACAAGAAATTTTGCATCCTGATCACATGGTGGGAATACCTGCCCAGCCTGTTAAAAGTCAAACAGGTGAAAGTGAAAGAGTGGATTAAATTTCAACTTATGTGAAGGGATGAAGGCAAGAGAGATGTCAGGGATAGAAATATCAATATTATTAGGTTAATTACTTATCTACCCCATATGTTGAGAAATCACAAAATTATCTAGTTTTCAACTGAGCTTTTTAAACCTGGTTAGAGGGACAGATGGATGCTGATGTTAAAAAGCTGTTAGGAAGTTGGTTATTGTTGCCTGGTTCGATTAGTCAGCAATGATCAGCAGTTAGAGCTGTAGCTGTGCGTGCGATACTCGGCTCATTGAAACCATTAACGCGGTACTTTAAGACCTGAGTTATAGCTCATGCACTTTTGAAAGCACACTGTAAAATGTAAAACAGACTGGATCTTACATTGGATGCAATTAATCCATAACAGCTCCAGCATTTGAACTTTATGTTTATGGGCAAATCACCAACATGAACACGCTTTTTATGGTACAAAATATAAGCAGAAAAATGACAAGAACAAAAAAAACCCCACACAGTCCTCTTTGCAACAGGGCGGTAACAGACTACAGTTGTATTGCAGACAGCAACAGTATAGTATTGCTAATTCAGTTGAAAAAAAAATCTCCCTTTAAAAGTGTAAACATTGTGTTCTGGAGGTGTTGACTGTCATGGATCAGTTAGAATACACAATAAAACACACACAGGCACACACACAGTCAGTGACGTAATACTGAGATGGTGATGGCTTTGCCAAGGCCACCAGATAAATAGTTTTTTCCTGCTTGGCCACTCTTAATTACAGTTTGAATGCTGCATGTGGCCAGCGTGTCCTGCACAGCCAGAACTCACAAACTGACACTCATTTATTGGTTTAAACTCTCCTTTAAATCCAAGTCAATGCTTAAATGCTTTATTTAATATCGCTCGCACCATGTGTCACCTGTACTCAGCTATATCTGGCCCTGTAATGACCAAAAAAATAACAACATCATTGAGTTATGTATTGCTGCAAAAATTGTTAAAAATGTTAATATCTCATCCTGCACTAATAGGGTTTATATTAATCTTGTTATTCTGAGTTGTTCTGATCCTAATACCAGCATTGGAATCTCTTCCGTTGACACACTCAGTTTTTTTAAACTAGCATTTAAACTGTTATCTACACCTCACTGTGAGGCTGCATCTAATAAAGGCTACCTGAGTACCACTAAATGGTGCTGTTCTTATCCAGTAGGTGGCAGTTACCTGCCCAGTTGCGATATAGATGCTGCAGAGTGTACATCATATAGCTTCAAAGCAAAGCAAACCAAAGACACTACACATCTGTTCCTTCATGGCTTAAAGTAACACGGGTAAAGTGGCTGAAATGTCTTGCTGCAGTGAAGATGGAAGATACTGATTTGGTATGAGGGGAAGGTTAAAACAGGAACAACAGTTAACATGAACCTCATAGGAAATTCTAGGCTACGTTCTCCTTGCTTCGGCAATGAAAACATCAACATGCTCCAGAATAACCGTATTATAACCGTATGAAACCACTACCGCGGGTAAATCTGCAAAGCCCCGGATGAGAGGCGAGTGCTGCCACCTTAAACGGCATAGTCCGTCGTACTTGGGTAGCCTTTATTGTCCAACTATATTACTGAAGTTTTGAATGTGAGCTCATGGCACTTGATAAATAATATACTATAATTTATTGCAAAAAAGTTATGTTATTGCAAGAGCAAAAACAATTTTGCTCTCTATATAACTTGTAAGCCTTGAGCTTTTTCCTTTGGAACTTTAATATGACTGAAGTTATTAATTGTGTGAGGGCATTTTTTTCTCTAAAACAATCTTTTGACTGGAGGCAGAGATTGTTCTACAAAGTTCTCTTGTTTACAGCCTTTCTGCTAAGTTTAGCTGCCCGTCACCTGGCGTCATGTTCAGTGAAAAGACATGAAAGTGGTATACGTCTCAGGATTTAAAAATAAAAGGGAAAAAAGCAGTTAGGTCTAAAAATAAAGATCAAGTCTGTCTAATCTTCCTTATTCTCTTTATTACTTGATGGTTTAGATGAGAGGCTGTCTTAAGTTTTGCTAAGTCCTGATGTGAACTTTTATGATCCCACTTCAATGAGCAAGTAAAATTACAGCAGTGTTCTTGAAGTATTCAGGTGTGTCAACGCTCTAAGCCAAAAACAAACATGCACCTTCTGCAAGTTAGCCGCCGCTTGCAGCTAAACTTCAGTAAAGTGTGTTGAGAGAGCATGCAGGCACAGGGTCTGCTGTTGCCCAGAGCAGTGTGGAGGTAGGAAGGGAATAATCCTGTCTTCTGTCTTTTCTCTCCTCCCTTCACCTTTTATCTCCCCTCTTACCTTTATGTATTTTGATGTTTTCTCACTTTATACTTTGTCTGTACCTGTCTGCCTGCTGCTCTCAGATGTACAGATGCTCCCCTAATAAACCCAAACAGAGATAAGAAGGAATGGACATACTGCAAAGAAAAGACCTAGCGTATCTTGTAATGATTATGCATAAACAAGGCCTTTAATAAAATACTACATGTCCATCCATTTTCTATATCCTGTACAGCGTGTGGGCAGTCATGGTCTGTTTTTTTGCCAGTGGTCGGTGGCACCCTTTACAGGTCACCATCTGTTAATAATCCCCAGTCTAACATGCATGTTTTTGGACTGTGGGAAGAAACCAGAGAAAAACCCATGCAGACATGGGAGAATAGGGGGATTCAAACTGGAAACCTTCTTGGTGGTACCCATGTTGAGAACTGGGCAAATAGTTCAACAGTATAGGGGAGGGTGAATAGAGCCAATCACTGGAGTTTAGCATATTGCTCTGTTCCTATGAGGAACAGGAGAAAAAATAGTTGTTTATAGGAATAAATTGAGCGAATTACAGTCACAGTTTGATTGCGTTTAGTTGACACAATGATCAAACATAAACCTTTGCTGACATGTGACAGCAAAAACTTGAAAAGTGAAAGCAAGCCTGTTTCAGGAATGGTTCATTTCATCCAAACTTTTGGGTGATGCTGTATGCAAACTTCACCAGATGTTTTTAAAAAGTTTCCACCTTTTTTCTGCTTCAGCCACAAACTGTGTACAGATGTGATGTGATATAGATATTCTAATCCTGAGAAAGAGGGCAGATAAATGTGTTTCCAAGAATTTTGGAATTGTCAACATTGTAGTTTTACAGTGAAAGATTTGAGTTACTGGAAAAGGAGAATAAACAAAAAGCACGTTTGCTATTGAGAATTGCAGCACGCTTTTATCTCCTGGTGAGATGGAATTTGTAACACAGCGATAGATATGACGAAGAAATGAACAGGTGTAAACTAAGAACCATCGCTTACAGTATATGCTGTTAAGAGCTTTTATATTTAACACATTAGTTCTACCAAAATCCCCTCCCCCTTCAACCACCCCAGTTGTTAATGCTTTCATGCTCGAACAGTAGTGAGTAATCAGTGTGCGTGTGTGTGTATGTGTGTGTGTTTTTGATCAGCTTAGGTGGCGGATACTCAGCAGACTTTGCTCAGACATGTTCAACCACTGTTTAGCATCCTCTTTCACACAAAGTTGTTAGATGTTCTTTGAGCTTTGATCATTTCAGGGTAATGCTGGCTCCATTTCAGAAGCCTCAAGCTTGGCTGCACATCTCATGGTTTAAAGTATTTCGGGGCAAATCTCATCTCTTCAAACTGCATGCGTTTGTCAAATGACAATGACACGCACAATGTCAATTTTATGTCTATATTCTTTTAAAAATTTCTTGTATGTCCTTTTAAATTGGAGGTAAAATTGTGAAATAACACTGTTACAAAACACTGTGTACAAAAAAGGCCCGACTGGTGACCTATCCAGGGTGTACCCCTTCCTTACACCTCAAAAATAGTTTTATTTTATTATTTTATTAGACCAGAGCCCAGACACCAAAACTCAAGTGCTTTATCATTACAAAAACAGTCGACTGACTGAAATGAATTCAATGCCAGAAACAGATTTTCAACAAGTTGTCACAAGGGCAAGTTTATCAGTGTTGCATCAACCTTCTCATTTCACAAAATTCTTAAGAATTTGGGAGCTGAGAAGGCCAGTTGATGTAATATTAAAAGTGGAAGATTTTGAGATTTTTGAGCTCTGCAGATTTGCCCCTCATGCGTCAATATTTTTGGATTCATAATGCAGCGATTTTCCTTTGCAGGTAGCAGGGTTGGACCGCAGGCCTGCTAGTTTAGTGTCAGTTGGCGCACAAAACTGCACAGATAAAAAGCTAGATGCTTGCTTTCCAAGTTTTCCATGATTTCGTTTTCTCTTCTTTTTTCCTCAAGTTCATCAAACTACAGGACTGGTTTCCACATCCCTTCAGTCAATCTGAAATGATCTTGGGAAATGCAGGCTGCTGTGTTTCAAGATAAATGTACTTCAGATGTTTGGCTTGCATTTGCAGATACAGTAACAAACTGTGTTCACTGACACTGATGGATTTCTGTCAGTGTTTCTGTAAAAAATGCAATGATTTTAACTTAAGCATTGTTTCTGTTTTTGATGGAAAAATATAAAGACTGTTGATGTCTGACCTTGCCTCATGCATACAGAGATTTCTTCAGAATCATTCGGTGATACTGTGCACTGTTGATCATAGCAGTTTTACTTTGATCAAAATGAGAAGCATTTGACCAAATTTAGAGACACTTTGGTCAATGTAAAATTTCCCACCTCATTTTTGCTTCTGAAATGCTTCTTCTGAAAGACTTCTTTTAAAATATTAGTCAAGTTAAAGTGCTCAAGTTGGATTTTTGATGATTCATTATTTACATTATCATTATTACCGTCATATACAGCACTCACCGTGACAAAATGCAAAAATGCTTTGCAAAGAGAATATTTGAAAAAAGAAAAAAAGAAGCTTGAAGAGGAAAATACAATAGAACCAGAATAGCTCTGTTTAAGCTTTTAGCTCTGTTTCAGTATGATGAGGTGCACTGTTTTAAGGCACTAGGTCATGGGTTTGTTTCCGTTTCTTTTGTTAGCATATGTCCTCAGAGCTCAGTGGCTTCCTCTCATCTGTCTCATTCCTCCATCCATCCATTAATCCATCCCTTCATTTCACCCTACAAAAACAGTGCATTCTCCTTTGACCATATCATGAACACATATTGTATATGCGTCCATGCATGCATTTATGCTCAAATACATACAAACGTACAGACAATCCCTGCAGTAAACTGTGAAAGGTTTAAGCTTTTGTGTTGCTGTTTGTGTGAACTCACTGCCAGTATTTGTGTATCTATGTATATGTCGCAGGACAAAGGCATAGAAGGAGAGGAAGAGGATGAGGAAGCCGTCACTGCAGTCTCCAAGGTAAACAGCAACTTCACAGCTATTTGGACATAACACAGATGCAAATACACTATCTGCTTCCAAACACTCACTCAGTTTGAGCAGTTTTGCCTTTGACAGAAGCTCCATGCACCAACCATTGACTCTCTTATCTTCTTGCTCACATGCACACACCTACATTATCATGCATTAGTGGATCAGCCCTGAAAGAGTTCATCATATGTCACCAATACTGTCCACATGTTTTAAATGACATCAATATTGCCGATTCAGAGACACGCTCGCGCTCACACGGTGGTGGACAGCTTGTTCTGAGCACGAGATGCTTCACAGTACAGCTGCTGTAAAGCTGCAGATTCAGAGCTGAGGCTGCAGTGTTTATCAGTAAACACGCTAGTTATCGTCTTCTGCCTTATCTTGAAACACAAGAAAGCTGTCTGGCTCCTTGTTATAATGCATATTTGCACTGTTATCCTTAATCCTCTGACAGAAATATAGGACTTTTGAGATGAGGTCAGTTTCCCCACATTTATTTTTTTTCTTCATATAATTTCGGACTTCGTGCTCTGCACATGTAAATAACTAACAACAGATTTACCAGCAAAGTACAGCTTCTTGTTCCATCTATCCAGTTTGTTATTGTTATTTATTGCTTATCTAGACTTCTGCACAGTTCTGAGAGAAGGGGCCACATCAGAACTTTAGATTGAGGAAGGTGACAACAATTACAACTGATTTCTAAATTATAACTGATCTTACAACAGATGAAAATCTGGACACAGTTCTTTGTCTTATCCACATACTACCTGAAGGTTATAGTTTAAAAAAAAAAAAAGAAGCTAAACCCAAGTAACACAAGAAGAGGAGATTGCTTTGCAGAGAAAAAACCCAACACTTCACATCTATAAAGGGTCATTAGACGTCGCTGAGGAGGAATACTTGTTAAGAGTACTTATGTTTTGGGTTATCCGGTTTAGTGTGCTTTTATTTATTATTATACAAACCTGACAGATGATTAGCAGGGCACACCTCGGACATGTTTAATACAGAAACACAAGACAAACATGCACACTAGTCATTTACATATACATTCACACCTGCTGCCAGTTTAAAATCAAAACCAAATCACAATAATACCGCTGAATGCTGATAAGACTATCATAAGATGAATGCTTACAGTTTGTTTGATATCTCATATTTTTTACTTTGTTGCAGCAGTTACCACACTGTATATCCTGTAATCATTATAACAAAATCATCATAACATTGGAAGGATGGATACAACAATAAAAGAAAGGCAAGTTGGAACAAAGCAGAACTGTATTAGTTGTCAGGCTAGATTATTGAGGTAGTGCACAGGTGAGTCATTTTATTACCATGTTAAATAGAACATTTAGGAAAGACCTGCCACTTCAAGAGACACATTATACCTCAAATAGCAATAACAATAGCACGAGTTGGCTTAAAATATTGTTTTCAATGCTGAACTGCAGGACTGTTCTTTTTCTTATGCTGAAGCACACGTTTTTCTGCATTTATGACATATTCACACCCACAGTGTAGTGCCATGTGTATTTTATATATTCTATAGGTCACTATGACAAACGTTTGGCTATTACGGAGCATAACAGCTACTACAGTATTTGTAAGCCAGGGCATAATTTTGCTTACATTTGTGACTCATGATTTAAGATGTCTTTATTATCACTGTGTGAAACATACAAATTAAAGCATACTGGCTAAAAACTGAGTTCAGTTGAAATATACACAAATATGGAGTCATTCCTAATGACGCCTCAGATCTTGGTGTGCATTTTGAGGTAAAGTTTTCAGCACTGTCTTCAACTCTTACATTGAGGCCAGATGGAATTCACATCATCTCAGTGTACATATCGGGAGTTTGCTAGCGTCAATAATACATTGATACATAAGCAAACATTTCTAATCACACATGGAAGGATATTCTCTAATATTATAGTTTCAGGTTTTTACTTTTGATTGACAGCAGAATGCTTTACAAACTTAAATTATTCAGTCTGTGGTTTGAATTGTAATGTGTAAATTAGGTCTTTGAGGGAAGATCAATTTGATGGAGACGTTTCATCAATGGTTGGACGAATTGTATGCGTGAACCATCCTTTTGTGAATAATAACTTAATGATGTGGGCTTGGGGACATGTGTCCTTTGCACATGCAGGTGATTTTCTTTCATCGCTGTTCATAAGAGATGTGTATCATCTCATAATCTGTGCTGACAGCAATTCTTCACTCAAAGGTGTGGTCGTGTCTGAGCTTTTCTGCATGTGTACAGCTCGAGCGCTAGCTTGACACAGGTGATGTATTGTCTCAGAACGTTGGCCGCCTGCCTTCTTTAGGTATAGCTACTGTATGCTGGACATTTTTCATGACGTGTCCTGTTTGTGAAGAAAGGGTCGGCTGGGCCGGACGAGGGAAGGAAATCCAGCATTCTTTCGAGGAGCTTTGCTTTTTGGACTGGAACAATCACTGTAGAGGAAAAACAAGGCTGAAAATAGCCTCAGGCTGGTTGGACTGCGTGGAAGGCTACAAGTCTTCTGCCCGCTGTTGTTTCATGCACATATTAGGACAGACGGCGTGCTCATTGAGACCTAGAAGAAGCTCCAGCTGTAAAACGAGAAAATGACTTCAGTAGCTCAGTAGCTGCTTGACAGTTCGAACCATGTTTTATTGGCAGATGCGCTGAAGCGCTTCCTCACTGTCACTCGCAGTTTGATTCACTTGCTGGTAGTTAAAAGGTGGATGTTTCATTTTGGATTGAAACAATAAATTTTCATGATATATATAAAAGATGTATTGTTCAGCCAAGCATGAAGTTGTGTCTAAAGCCACTGAGCTTCTTGCTTCACCTTTTTAGCCGGCAGGGATTACTGGTCATTGAGCTGCTTTGGATTTGGACAGAGCAGTGAATAGGCAGGCCTCTGTATGTGCAAGCATGCATGTGCACACATACAGCTGGAATTTAGGATCACACACACACACACACTCAGGCAGCGCAGACAAAGTGCAGACAAGCTGCTGAAATACCTGAGATTAAGCTTGGTAAATATTTTTTTGGGATGATAATAAAGTTAAAGGTACTGGCTGCAGGTTTGCCCACAGGCATGTTGATGATGATAATGATGAGAGAGAGTGAGAGAAGGATATTTGTTTTTCAACTTATCAGCAAAGAGGTGCCAGAGTAAAACTCTATCAAACGTGATATGTCCATGAGCAGGATCACGTGTTTTCACCCATGGTAAATAGGTTTTGAGCTTGAGCAGCCTGTTTACTTGCAGGATAAACACTTCTGGAAGATCTGGAGACACGTCCTCTTGAAGGTGTTTGCTTTGAGAGAAGTATGCTTTCATATCCTACAAGTTGTTTGCTTGTTGTAGCTGCTGTGGCATCTTCCGGCCCTCTGATTTGAACTGAATAGGTTATATATAGAAAGAAAATAAGCACTTAGGAGGGGAATTGCCTGGGCTAAACCAATTAATCAGGTAATATTGTGTATAGTGAGAGTAAAGCAAAAGCAGGCACGGATGTGAGGAGGAGTAAACGTTGCAACCTTGAGAGCTGAGATTGAGAATTCTTCCCAGGCAAGAAACAAAGCCAAAACTTTGCTCTATTATCGCTGCGGAAGGCCGTATCTGCGCTCGGTTAAAAGCTGCGCAGGGAAAGAGGAATTCTGATGTGACGGGGGGAGACTAGGAGTTTCAGAGGGAGTGAGGAGGCTCTCCCACTGGAATGTGCTGAGAGCCAGCGACTCTTATAAATGAACAGCTGTCCGTCTGAACAAATGGTAACTTCTCTACAGTCCGGTGTTTCTATGAAATCTCCATCTTCAGGGAGTGTAAATCAACAGATATAAGTGCAATAAAATACAAGATAACATGTAACAGATGACGAAAATCATTCTGAAGTTTGAAATCAAATGCTCTGTCTCTGGTGCTTTTTGTCAGGAGGCCAAGGTAAAGAAGATCATGTCCAAAAAGGAGAGGAGGGAGAAGAAGATGTTTTCCTCTAAAGACGATGAGCACTTCCTGCTGACCGGAGTGAAGCTGGCTGATCGTAAAGGGTGAGATGGCACGCTTTATCACTCTTTCATGACTAAAGTACGCTAGCCAAGGGTGCTCTTTGCAAAGGAGCATGCAAACAAGAAATATCTTCATTAGCTTAATGCATATAGAGAAGCATTCTGCAAATACTGTAGCGCAAGCAGCTGACACGTTTTAAGGGACACTTAAAAAAATGACAGAGCTTACTAAAACTGGTCCCTGCTAACACATATAAACACACCAGCATACCAATATTCAGTTCATACTGTGTACTATTTAGCACATACAAAAGGCAGTATGCATTCTGAAATAAATCTAATTATATACCTGCCACAATAACTGTGTGACTGCAATGCACTCAAATGATAAAAATGTATATCAAAAAAAAAGAAGAAGAACATTTTCCTATTTCCACACATCACTGATGAATAGTTGACCTTCAAAAGCCTGAAAGAAAAACTCTTGGAGTGCAGTTTGGTGTGTTATTAGGTTTGCTTCCCTAAACGGGGGTCCGGGGTAGTTTTGACAGGGACTAAGTCGTTGCTGTGATGGAATGAGAAGTTTTGGAAACTTCTTCGAGGCCAAGATAAGTCCCCACCTTGGGTGAGGTACTTTGACATGGCCCAACAAAAACTGCTGAGTGGGGACTTTTTGCTGATTATGCTGCAGGAAGGAAATGGCGTTATTTAGCCCTCTTGATACCTCTGTAGGTTCAAGCGATCGCTACCACCTGCGTGTTTGTGAACACGGCTAACAGGAATGCAGCAACCTTCTCAGCTCCTTCCATTTTTATCACGTTGTTTTAGTCCTTCTTTCTTCATTTTATTGTTATTATTATCTTCTTTAATTTTTTGGTTGTTGGCAAACATTGAAAGTGGTCCACTACCGCCACCAAGTGGCGCGGAGTGTTACTGTTGCTAGCTGGGTCTGCGATCTAAGGACAGAGGAAGAGGCCAGCCTCGCTACATCTTCATTTTCTTGTGCTTTCTTACGTTTCTGTATCTCTTGGCTGTTGCACAGCCGACTTCAGATACATGAGACAAAAGAGATGACTTAATGTGATAATCAGCTCGGTAAACTTGATGGCACTTAAAAAGCGCATAAAAACAGTGCTATAAAGAAATATTTTCATCTTCATAGATGGAAAAATCTCCTTCACGAGCTGAACATAAATACATATTTGAGGTATTTGCATTTTTTCTGCAATTTTATTATTATTTATAATATGATTTACTCTACTAATTACCACCAGACACTAATATTCCATCAAACTGGGTTAACATGTTAGTGGTTAACTGTCTTCTTGTTTTTTTTTTTGGTTTTTCGGCCCAGCTGTTTTGTCGTTAAGGTTTTGGTGTTGATTGAGTGCTTCAAAGGACAGAAAACTTTACGCAAATCTTTAGGCAAATATAGGCAGCAAAATGGCTATTAGAGCTCTAGACATAAACCGATAAGAATCGCAGTATTATCTTATCCTGTTGAAGATGAACTTCTATTAGTACATAGAAAAGAACAGGAAAGAATAAAATATTCTGTTGAGGATCTGCCTTCATAGTTTCTAGTTCGTTGACCGTGAAAAAATAAATAAATAAAAAAACATCCCCTCTTTCAAATTAAGCTTTATAACATATAAAAACCACACACATCAAATGATTAATTTCTTACAAAAAAGAAAGGAATGTGTGAAAAAAGAAGTATGTATTTACTTCATTTACATTTACATATTTATTTCCAAAAGAATTCAGAGAATAAGGTAGTTTCGCTGTTCTCAAGCATTTAGTTGTGTGTGAACACAATGCCTAATAGGAAAGAAATCATCAGTAATCCTAGAAAAGCAATTGCTAAGAAATATTACTAGGAAAAAAAAAAAAAAAATATAACTAGGAAGTGGAAAAATTTAAAGCATTTGTAAGAACAGTCTGCTTGTTTCGCAAGAGTATGCAAAAACTTCACAAATTTAATTAAAAAGTCCTGGCGGGGTGGTGGAGCACAGGGAATGGAAGTAGCTTTTAAAATTAGGCGTTGATCCGTGTAACTATTTTTAAAAAGGGCATTGGCTTTGAATGCCTTTCTGTATTCTTTCCTGTTTTCTTTCAGATTTTTTCTAGCAATAAATGAGGAGCTGACAATCTTAAAACAATGTGAAGTGAAAGGTCGTCTCACTACAGAGACTTTATGTGGCCTCAACACATAAATTTAAATACACAGTTTTATTGTTTGATGTCTGTCTGTGAGTGTCATGGGAAGTTATAAAATAAAGAGCTACACAATGAAAATTCTTAAAATATCCTGTGCACTACCTGCTTAGCATTTAGCTGCTACACATCTTAATATTTCAGGGACTAAAAACAGAGCTAACAGAGTCAGTATTGGACAATATGACACCAACTTAATAATGTTCTTCACTGAAAGTGGTTTCTGCAAGTGAAAGTGAAAGTGGTGTTTTATTGCCAGAAAATAAAAAAAAGAGTTGGATGTATGTAGATGATATTAGTAAGTAAGAGCTTAAGTGAAGTAAGCTCTCTGAAAGTCTCAACACAAGCAGCCAACAAACTGTGCGCTAAGTCATCAGAGCTAAGAACATTTCAGATTTACTTCAGGTCATTCAAAGTGCACTTTGTGGCCGTTATTGGGAAGCATGTGAAGCAAAAAAACATTTACACTCTTGATTATAAATAATAACCTACCCAACCACTTGCATTTGTTTATATGTGAGCCTGAGTTTAATTTGCCAACACTTATCTTTCAGACCTGCTGAGGAAAAGGAACACGTATGAAGAGGAAAACCTTTATTAATCACCTAACAATCGCTAACAAACAAAAGGGAATTCCTCCTGAACAGCTCACTGTGTGGGGAAAATTCCAGTCCCCCTTGTTGAGATGTCTGATAAACAACAGTTCCCAAACCAGTCTTATTTACGGCTACAGTACGCAGCACTTATGTGAACAGTCAGTTTAAAATTGTCTCACTCTCTTTGTGTTTCTTCAAAGGCCACAAAAGAAAATCAAGGATGACGAGAAGGAGAAGGAGAAGAAGGAAAAAGAGAAGGAGAAGAAAGACAAACCAGAAAAAGGCCTCTGTTTCTGGGAGAGTGTGTCGATGACAATGAGGCAAATCTCTCCCACCAAAAAACTGGAGAAGATGGAGGGCTGGGAGCCGCCGCACTTGGAGAACTTAACAGAAACTGTGACTGATGAACCCCCTGTGGAGAAGGGGGACTTGGCGGTGTCCCTCCCCGACTCTATAAGCATTCCACTGGAAATGCCCATATGGGGGGGACAGGGCCTGGAGGAGGACTCCTCCCGTTACGCTAACCTTTCGGACTCTAACGATTCATCTGCTGTGAGGTGGACGGCCCGTGCCAAAGTCAAGCTGGCTGGCATCAGCAGGATGAGCAGAGGGATTGTGTCAGAGAGTGCGTGGGGCGGATTTAAATAGCAGCTTTAGACGTACCTTCCTCCTGTCCCCTTCATTTTGAAGGAGAATGACAATCTCAACCAAATATCTGCTTGTTTGTGTAGTTTAGCTTCGGAAAAAAACAAGAATAAAAACTCACGTTAAAGCCATAGACTGGAAACATGGACAAAGTCATCATATGTCATGTGTACTGCCAATGCAGAAGTGCCTATTATACTTTATAATCCCACTGGCAGCGAGGCCCTAGCTCTAAAATATCAGCTTCCAGAGAGAACTAAAGATGGGAGCTCCCTCTGGCAAGCTGCATTTCCACCACATGAATATTTTCAAAGAGTTAACGTCTTCTGAAGGGTCCCAGTAACTAAACAGCACTCAGTCGGAGACAGTATATCCCCGGAAAACAACTCAGTACAGCTGACACGCTGCAAGGCCAGGAGAGCTTGAAAACTGAATTAGGAGAGGCGGCGATAACTGTGGCAAAGAAGTCCATCAAGAAATAAATGAGTCAGTGATTCCACAACTAATGCTGGAATCGTTGAGAAAAGCCCCAGAGTCCCCTTCAAAAAAAAAAAAAAGTCAACTTCTTGTATTAAATTGTAAGTCAAAAATGTTTTCCACAAGTCGTTATGGTGTCATTAGTTAAATGCACTCTTTCAACAAGACTAACGTGACGAATGTGAAATGACTTTTTCCATCTTTTATTTCCAGTCTATGGTTACAGTGCTGACATGAAGTAGTAAATCCCAAAATGTTACTCGTGAAGTTTTTCTTGTTTGGTTTTAGTTTAGATGAAAATGTATATTAATTGGATTTTTATTTTTTTTTCTAACAGAATAGTTACTTGTGAATCACTGAGATGAACTACAAATTTGACCAAATGAAAGCCTTAAACTACTGTACCATTTTAACTTTGATTTTTTTTTTTGTTTTGTTTTGTTTTATTCTGGCATTTAGATGTATGATATAACCCTGACATGAGAAGACGAAGAGAAATTTGTGGCTGCTGTTGTAGAGAATGAACTTAGAATATGCAAACTTGCTGCTGAATGTTGTTTTTGCTGGTTTTCAGTTCCTTCTTTATCTTTACAGATACAGCGCCAGAGAAAAGCTGTCTGAAGCCTTCTTTTAAATATCTAAATGGGTTGTGCAATCGCGAAACAACGAATGAAACACTTTTGACGTCTCAGATACAAGTGGGCACATCAGGGAGCGAATCACAGGAAGTGATTTTGTTGAACGTTTGTTTTAATTTGGCCTTAAAAAAAAAAGGCATTCTGAAGATCTGAAGTTTTGGGTATGAATATTGGGTATGATGCAGTTCTTGAAAGTCAACATTTGAAATTTGTCTCTACGTCAGTCTCTTCCATCTCTAATTTCCATCCCGTATGACATTAATGTGGCATGAATGCAAAAAAAGAAAAAGTGCATCGTAGATTATTATTTTAAATCTGATGCTGATTATTTATGAAGTTGATGATGCTGGATAGCTAAATGTGATTTCTCATAAGAAGGTTATGTCCTTACCAATGAAGTGCCTCGACTTAATAAAAAGACACCCTGCGTTTGATGTAAATTTGAACTCCGAATCTTCTGGAGTGCAGATCCACTGGAAGGTGCAGGTACCCAGCATGCCCCTGTGCTGCACCATCTTGAAGATATTAAGAGGTTTTCAGCGAGAAACCAGTGTTTTAACTTTACCTACAGGAACAGTGAAGGGGTCCTTGAATGAATAACTTTATTTTAAATGCAATTGCATATCTATATATTGGATAAAAGAAGTTAATCAATAGTCTTTCCTACAATGATATACTTTTCTTGAGTAAATATTTGCTCATCTCTTTCTTCTTTTTTTCTAAATCTGTTTTCTGAATTCATTGTGGTGAAATCAGCTTCATCAGACACAGATACATGATTAAAAGTGCTGGATCACCTTAAATAAAGATTTTATCCTTACAATCTGGTTCTACTTCTTTTCTATTATTTTTTATTTAAATATGCAACTGGATTTACTGTCCACAAATGTGAATTCAATGACAGCTGTCAGCAGAAGCAGATAGCAAAATCAAAAAAGTGAAATGTTAAAAGAAACAGTTTGATTTGTTTTCTTTTTAGAAATATTTTATTTTATTGCTTGTTTCCATCCCACAAAGGTCATGATAGATTCATCAAAAGTACTGGAATTGTAAAGGGATATTACAAAAGTTGGACAAACAATAAAAATACTTTTTTTTAAGCCACTTTATGTAGCTATACAACTTCTGATCACATGGGGGCAGCATATCATAAGGAGGTTCCAGACACAACAAAGTGCACCTCTAGTGGTAGAAACTGGTATTACAAGTTTATCCATTAGCCCAGTATTGTCAGTGGCTCTTTTGTCACCTCAGCAGATGTATATGCCGCCATGATGTCAAGAGTTGGTAAAGCTACAGAAAGTGGCTTCAAATAACATGTTACATTTTCCATCCGTCACTTTACACTTCAGACAAAAGTAGAAAAATGTACAGAGCTAATGGGAGTCACATTAACTTTGTTTAATATCAACACTGTCAGCGTGCACAGAGCACAGCAGGAACTCACAAAGGACAACATAAGAGTTTGTAAACGGACCCAAACATGACATGCAGTTACTGGAGGAAAAACAAAACAAAACACCACAACAGCCAAACACAGAGACAAACTGCGTAATTACAACAATTAATTAACAAATCCTTTTCTGCCTAAATATAAATATTTCTTTTTCCATTTCTATTACAAACTCATTACACATCACCAATATTTACCCACTCACGTACCACGAACATGCTAAAGCTTGTTTACAGATAAATCCCCTCAAAATATTTTTTTTTTTTCCCATTTATATGGTATTATTATTATTCCCATTGGCAAGAGTAGCCATTGTTTGTCATAATGACAAACATTTGTGCGGAAGGACAAAAATTCACATTCTTAAACATTCTTAAAATGAACAAACGTACATATTTACTCATCACCATAATGGAAATATTTGTGCGCTGAGAAGAAAAGACAACACCCCATTTTTGTTCATTTGAAGCCCTTTTGTATTTGGGTTAATGACATCAAGGTCCTGTACACACCCTTGGTGTGGGAGTAAACGGGCGCTTTGTTTCAAGTACAACACGGAGGGTTTAGAACTTGAAGAGGTCAATAAAGTGCTGCGGGGAAATGGGCATCAGGCAGCTGTCTGGATCGTTGGCTGTGCACGGGTGACCGAAGTCCTGAAGGAGAATTGACACGTAAATCAGTAGAAAGAAGGTGAACCTAGAAAATCCGTGGCTGAGCATTTACGAAGACTAGTCTGACGTACTCCAAAATGATCAACCAATCATGAGACACATTCATTTTTCATAGGTATGCTTATGTAGTTCCTATAGTTTATAAAATAGTAGTGTCTCTCATGTTGCATGGTTAATTCTGCACAAGGTTGATATACAAGTCTCACTTTGCTGTTGCTAGGAGGTTTATTTGAAGCTAGGTGCAGAAATCCGCCTCCAGCAGCTTTGTCAGACTGGGTGTACTATTATCAAACCCAAAAAGGCTGACTGCCAAAATGTTGGCATATCCGTTTAAGACGGAAACCTACTTGCTGATGTTTTACACTTTACATCTGGCAGAAAAAAGTATTTTATTTCAAACTTGAAAAGTTAACATTGAAGCTAAATGCTTGTTCGGAACGAGCTACGAGCAGTACGTCTGGAATGAGTCGACACGTAAAATTAGTGATGGATTTACAGACAGCTTGTGAAAACATCTCGGACATTGACGTACAGACAGAAAGATTTGTCTAAATATTTATGTACAATAAATATAGCTGACAGCATTTTTTTTTTTTACTCTCCAGACAATGATCTAACAAAAACAAGTGGATAAAGTTTGGAGATAAGAAGTGAGCTGAAAGAATGCGTCTGTTTACTAAACACCTCTGACAACTGTGATGAAGTCAAGGAAAACTGAGAACAGTACAGTTGGAAATAGATATGCCATTATCACACCAGCACGGAATGAGACAAGCTGGTGACTGGAGCAACAGAGGGGTAGTGGGGAACAAAATACCTTGAATAATAAAGCCACATGGCGATCCTTAAGGAATCAAGGAGAAGGGAAGCCAGGAGGAGAAGCAGGAAGGAAGGGAAACAAGCAAGGAAAGGATGAAGAAAAGACAGATTTAAACCACATAGGGACCCAGCAAAGGATATCAAGTTTGGGGAAAGGAAACAAGGGCATAATGAGACAAAACCCATACTACACATTTAGTTTTGACTCAAAACAAGGTTAGTTTCTGCACATTCCTTCAGTTTTCTCTCATGTGATTTAAGAGCAGATCTAATGAATCATTAAGGGTGCAAGGTCATTTATACGTGCGTGAGCACGAGTTTATAAAACCCATTGTACGTTTGGACAACCAGGATTAGTATTACCAGCCAGTGCTCACGTGTCTTAAAAATGTGTGAGCTGCTTGATCCCACACAGCTCAAGAATTAAACGGAAATTTCAGTGGAAAGAGAAATGTTATAGGAGCTTCGAGAAAAACTCTTCTCAGAACAGTGCTGCTTTAATTTACTGTACACACTAAGCTGTAGTGCATAGTACAGGGTTCCCACTCTTCCCCCTGAAATGATTTTCCAGGACATTTTCAGTCGCTACAGAGACCAGTTATGACGTCATACACTAACACATTCCCCTGTCCCTCGTGCTGTGGAAGTGTTCTTTTCTACAGTTGTAACTTGCATTTACCTAGATTGTTTCCATGATTATTACTCAGACATTTGATGTGCAGTCTATGGCTATAATTTATCTATGAAAAAAGCCAGACAAACTGGAGTTACAATGTAACAACTTTCTCTTCTCTTTTACTTTCTCCATCCATTACGGCTCATTTCTGGTATTTAATCAACCAGTCAAGCCCTCTGAATTGCATTTGATTTGTTTAAAAGTTACAAAATAAAATCAAAGTGACTGACTGATAGCTATAATGCTAATTTAGCCATGTTAAATCACATGCATTTATGCTAACAACAGTGGGAATAAGAAATGAACATGCAATAGTTAAAGTTCTCATACTTTCATTGGAAATGAATGCTTTTAAGTCTGTATGAAAAGTCATTAATCTCCCTAATTTCTTCTCTCCATCTATCTGTGCACATACACAGTATTTTAATATAAAAGAATTCCTAGTTTTTTTTCAGCCCCTTATTTTCTGTTTCTATTGTCAGACAATAAAACAAGTGTTAAAATACTGAGTGAAGCGTGGCCCATTAAGATTACCCGTTAACTGTAATTACCTGAAATCTCCCACTCTGCTGAAATCAGAGATAATGCAAAACAACTCAGTAAACGACACGCCCACTAGAACTCTGCTCTACCTGTCACTCAACGGAGGACAGGAAGGAGCCTGTAGCCGCGGGAGAGAAAAACACACTCGTGGGCCAATACTAGCGTCACGGTTCAACTTTCATTTGCTAGTTTCTGCTTAGTCCTTAACGGGGTCTGAAAAGTCGCTAAATCTAGTCACAAAGTCAGCTGGAGGCACTGGGTTGGAGAGCTGCTCTAAGCGGAAATGCAAATTTGATTGGCTGGTAGCATCACGTGGGGCACTGCGCCGGCTAGAGGCAGAGAAGCGCTGTGCCTTAATGTCAATTAATGTTTCCCAGAAGATCGGTTGACAACAGAAATGCATACGAAGAGCTTCTAACCCGTTTGAATTCGCTCACAAGGCGGGGGGGGGGATAATTTTCCAGGACATTTGACATTTTTTTTTTATTTTACGTTTTCCAGGACTGGAAAATTGGTCAATCATTTTCCAGGTTTTTTGAGGATGCGCGGGAACCCTGATGGTAGTTTTCATGTTTCATACATAAAAAAAAAGTAATTTACCAATGAGGCTGGTCATTGGGATCAAATCTTAGCTGTAAGGATATGTGCACTTGTTTAATGTCCACTTAATATGAGAGTAGCAACAGGCAAAAGTTACATCTCAGCCATCTTAAAACATATGGTTTTATGTTATGAAAAAAATAAATGTTTAAACAGGGAATATTAATAAATAGAAATTAGTTTTAGGGGGTTCTTTTGGGAAGAAATATGGGTAGTGCGTGTGTAAATAATACAAAATTGCAGTTGGGCTGCTTGTTATGTTTACCTTCCAGAAGAGGATGCTACAGTGTTTGCAGAAGTGCAGCGTGTCGCCGTACTGCTCTTTCATGGGGTAATGTTTCTGCAGCGTGAAATACATCAGCTTCCAGTCCACATTGTCACTCTTGGTTAGGGCCATGCTCCTACAAAACTGTAGGTGCAGGGAACACATTCACAAACAGAAACATTAAACAGTAACTCATACCCAAAAGGCATCTTACAGACAATTTCACAGAAAAAAATTGTAATTAAAACTCCCCTCAAGCGAGTGTTCGTGTAATGTGTCAGCTTGTGTGTGTGTTTAACATGGAGGGAATTAAAAAAAGCATCATGACCTGTTAGTAAACTGTGCCAATACTGTCCTCTAGTGACCAACATAGAATGTAATTCCTTTACTGGTGTGGCCCTGATGTAGCCTTCTCTTTCAAGGCTTTACTTTTTTTAAAAAATAATAAAAATAATTACATATATTTACACCGGTCTGATGACTCAGCATGATGCTTTCCTCACCGGTTTGTCAGAGAAGTGAAATTGGCAGAGTTTCTTCCAGAGTGTCCGGTTCTCACTGAGACTGTGCAACGTGGGTGTGGCCTGTCCCAGGTTTATGATGTCACAGGCGTCCGATAATTTACAAAGGATCTTATTCTGCATGTGTAGTGGCAAGTCACTGAATGACATACCGGCGAAGATTTGCTGGAGGAAAAAAAATAAAATTGTATACTGTAAAAGTTTAGAAACTGTGCAAAAAAAAAACAAACAAAAAAAACCCCAAACAACCAAAAATAAATGTTTTGTCTACTCAAACTGATTTGTAATGATTCACATAGGTTCATATATGCAGTAATCTGTTTTCTACCTTAGGAATCTGCAGATTGTTGAGCTCCTGCTGCCATTTGACAATGGTCTCCAGGCGGCACAACCAGATGTTCACGTTGCCCACGAGGACACACCTGCCAACATGGACGGTCAGACTGTGCAGTGTGGAACTCAGGTCCTGCAGAAGCTCCTTGACAAGACGTGGGTTGTAGTAGTCCTCTAAGACTAAAATACATGTTTTAAGAAACAAATAAACCCCCTCCCATAAAATTCAATGTATAACAGTCGCTATTCTAAACCAAAAACATCCTTTCACTGTATATTAGAGAAATGGAAAAAACATTTTAGTTTGAAAAAAAGAAAGAAAGAAGAAAAAAAATGAGAAATATGAGTACCTTCAGCAGCTACAAATTTATTTTGACAGTGAAAACACTTGGTTTTATCAGTGCTGATCAGTGCTTTGGAACATAATTGCAAGCATAATTATGGAGCGCGCTGGTCCTAATGGTTGTGGGTTCAGACACTCACTGGGTTGGGAATCTAATGAAATGAACAGGACTAGGGAAAACATCTGCTGCTTCCTAAGAGCCAAAGATTTTTTTTTTTTTTTTTGTAACATACAAAGGTGTTTTCCTCAACAAGAGATCCTCATCTGGAGCACAGACTACACTGGCTACTAGAAAGAATGCTGAGAACAAATCTGCAGGTATGCAACATCATCAGTCTGTGTCAGGATTTCTTACCCTTTCGTACAATCTTCTCGAGTATATTGAAATAGTTTTTTTGGGCAGCTCCACTCAAGGATGTCAGCTGAGACCTGGCTATTAACTGAAAAAGCTGCGGGTGAGAGAGAGGGAGTAAGAAATAACGTCAGCTGTACAAGCCACACAACTGAAGGGTTTCCAAAACCAGATGCAAATTCATCACTGCTTCACCTTTGTAACGTAGGTGAACCTTCTTAAATCCTGAATGGCACTGGAAAAGTCTAGACGGTTGAGAGCTTCTCCAAGTGTGCAGTACCCATGTCGCTGTAAATACAAAGGAAAACAGACACGAAAACCCCGTGCAATTATTTCATTAAAAAAGAAAAATGTCCAGCTGTTTTCTTTGGCAGCAAATTAATTGATCATTTGAGAACTTTAATCAAAATTTCAGTACTCACTTCTTTTGTGCTCCCTTTTTGCACGTAGATCCACTTATCCCTGAAAACAACTAAAAAGTAAAAAAAGAAAAAAAAAAAGAAAGAAAAAAGATTAAAAAAAGGAAGAGGATGATAAACTATGCTTTTTATAAGACAGAACATACAGTGATTTGAGAATTACACACCCTTGCACTATGACACATATAATTTAGTAAAGGGCTGCTCTAATTTTTTTTTACATTCATCATAATGATACTGTGGCTTTTTTCCCAATGAAAGCGTATATTTATTATAGTCCACTTCCTCATTACTGCAATTGTTCTCTGAGATTAAAATCAACAAAGCCTGATCAAAAGGTTCCCGTTTTTGGTAAGCATGTGGCCCAATTTGAAGATAAGTTTGCTTCACTGTTAATATGAATTTATTTACAGGTTATTGCAGCAACATTATACACAAGATAATCAGGTTTGTTGTTGCAGAATGTAACAAGCAAATTACATAGTTATCCTGCAAAAATACCAAACTGCAAACACTGATCCAACTCAGATGTGAAAATGTCTAATTTTACATCTCAGAGCAGTTTGTAATTTATATTGAGATATTCACATCAGTGAAGTGACGTTCTAGTATTTTTCTCTATGCTGTGAGACAAATATTGATGGTATTTGTAGAGCAATAATAATCATACGAAAAGCTTACTGAATTGAATGAAATGACTAAAGACGCACGGTTAAACTTGACTTATATTCACATAAATACCACATATACTGCATTAAGTGTACAAATCCTCACTGAATAAAGGCTTTCAAGTTATGCCAAAAACATTTACGTATAAAAGTTTAAATTCAGCTTTTTTTGCTTGTCATGAGAGAAACCGTGTAAAAGACATTTAAATCAATAATAAAACCACATTCTCAACAAAACCTCTCTAAATCTCTAAATTGTTCCAGTCCCTCACTCACTTTTGCAATGTTGTACACAGGACCTTTAATTTACTGACCATAAACTCGTCATTAAGCCAGTTCTGTGTTGCTGAAACTCACACTGGGATTTGGTGTTATTGTTGTAGAAGTCCTTTTTCCTCTTTGTGGTGGCAAGCTCACGCACGTCTTGGACAAACAGATTTTCACTGTTGTCATTGCAGAGCCTGTGTACAGACAGGAAACATTTTTGGAAGTAGTTATTAACAGAGCATACAACTTTATCCAGAATGTAGACGCAAGCCACTGTCGACTAACAGCTCTGCTCTTTACTTAAATCTTCCAGCTAGGCGAAAAGCTAAATATGATGGAGCTCACACAGAGCCAGTAAATGTAAGTAAATTATGCACATAATTAGACCGCAGTGGAAGATTCAGCCAACAAGGAGAAACTAAACAGACTCTTGTGACTGAAATCCCATCGCATTACTGATTTATGTTTTTGATTATATGCAAGCTAAGAGGAGCCAGGATACACAAGATGTGAAAATACCATGATTCCTACTTTCTTCAAAACGAAGGAAACATCACAAATGGCAGATAAAAAGTATAGTCTGAGAGACAAACTCATGGATGGGACTCAGATATGGGACAAGACATGTCTCAAAACATCAAGTGTTCTCCATCTGTTAACTCTGCTACACATTTTGGACTTGCTGCCTTGTTAAAACAGAAAGACACTGAATTACAATGTCCACTGATATTAGATTTAAATTAGTGGTGCCTTTAGATATTACCATGCTCTGTCAACATAAAATGCCAGTGTAAATGTATAACAGATTTGGAAAGCTGAGCAATTTGTTCCCTAGCGGAAGCTGCAGTGAGAAAGTGCTGCCAATAACACAACCTAAAATAAAGCTTTAACTGATCTGTGTGATGATCTGCTCCTCTACAAGTGGACATTCCCTAATAACCTTTAACTGACAGATCAAAGGGCTGAACAGAGCCTGTAATTGACTTTCCATGCATTAATAATCCACCGGCTGAAGCTGAGCACCTGATATCCAGCGCTGCCAGTTTGGAGAGCTGGTCAGATGAATGGAAATCATATCCTGAGAATATGTCCTTTGTATTATCACAGAGGGGGAAAAAAGCAATGGCCTTTAATGTATACTGTATCACCTGTCATGTGAGTAAATGAGCGCTTTAACCTATTCAGATTTGCATTCAGGCCAAACATCATTCATGCAAAATGTTGACTTATAGTGATTTTAAGTTGGACTATTACATAAATAAATGCCATACCTAAATGACCATTCTCATCAATCAATGTTATATACACAAAGATTCCATCTGGGATTGAGGGCTGAACTCATGATGGATAACTGACAGGTTTATACAGTAATTTACTAGACCACCTTGACTGAATGCTTCAGATAATTTGTCTTGTTAGAAAGTGGTCTGTTAAAAAAAAAAGAAAAAGAAAAATCTTGGAGTTGGGTAGCACTGGATCTTCCAATAGAGCAAAACACAAAAGACACAGCCAACGTGGTTGAGAAATTGTTAAAAGCTGCCCAAAATTCCAGAGGAGGCACTGACAGCTGGACATATAAGATGAAAGAGTGACTCAATTTAGACATTACTTTTTTGAAAACAAAAAAAACAAACTTTTGACACACAATATAGTAAAAATTGGTCAATGATATCTCAAAACAGGATATCTTTTACAACTGGTTTAAGTAGTTTTAAGCCATAAAGATTCTATTTGCCATCAACAGTAGGCAGCAAAGCGCCTTCAGAATGATTATGAAAACATTTGATTTCTTCCATGTTCTCAGCAACTGAACAAGTTTGGCCAAAAGATAGGCGAAACTCAAACATGTGTTCATGGTGGTAGTTTTTCAAACCAGAAGCCAGGGCTCCAGTATAAGCAAATGGGTGTGTACTCTACTGAGATATAATGTACACTACCAGAACCTGGAAGATATGTCGTATTCTCTACACCTAAAACATTCCTCAGAATATATGACTTCTGTATAGAGAAATGAAGAGATGAATGCCTATAGGAGGACCCTACTTGCTAAAAATTGCAAAAGTTCCCCTGTGTTGCTTTAAGAAAATCTGAAATATCAGCCAATTTTCTTGGTTGCAGGTGAATGTGCGCCAGCATAGTCCCTTCTCTCTTACCATTGACCCTCAAGAATGAACTTGCACAAGCATAATTAAAAATAAATAAATAAATGAATCACACATGCAAGAACAAGGTTGCGACAAATCAGCAACAACATTTAAAGGGATCTGAGGACACTTAAATCCTGAATTAAGTGGAAAGTCAAACAAGACATGAGCTGAAAATGATAACAGATTGAGACGGTGATGTTTTCGGGGCAAATATATCTTATGGTTGATAGATGCATTTAAGTAGCATTTACTGAATTCTTTATCAAATGAAAAATAACTATATGATCAAGTCTATTAACACTATCACAGAGACTGGAGTTCTAACACAAAGCTGACACGTTTGGGGCACTTGAGCGTGTTCAGCTAATAAGTGACTTAGTGTGTGTGTGAGTGTTGACACCCACTACAGTATGATCTAACTATAACTTATCAAACAATGTGTAGTTTGTTGGCATGAAGTCACTGTCCTTTCTGAGTGAGGTTTTGTTGGGAGAGCAGACGATTTGAAGAGATGATGTCATTAGTTAATGTCTGATGCTGTGTCCTTTGCCTTTCTTTTGAACAGACTGACGACACATTTATGTGAGCTACTGTTGGCTGTTTAATACAAAAGGCGAGCCTGTGTCCTGGGGGAGATATCACCAGTTGTTGCTGGGATTCCAGTGACGTGTGCTCACAAACCAATATCCAGTATATGAACAGCTCTGGTCTTTGCAAGCCAAACAAATGAATACAGTAGGTTGTGGGCAGTTTGTTCCACTACCCTGCAGGCTGGCTCAAATTAATGAGTCATTGCTTGATAACAAGCTTACAAGATGATCCATTCATTGGAATGAGGTGTGCTGGAGTAGGGAAACATCTACAACATGCATGTCAGTGGTACAAAAAATACCAGGACTGAGAAACACCAGTCTATTTTACAGAAAAATAAATCAATCATTAATCAGAATGACCTTATGCCTCACTGTATGTAGTATTCCTCACTGCACTACACCACCCACAAGACATACACTATATGAAGCAGAAACAGAAAAATGGAACAAAAATAACTGATGAAGGGGACCTCCTCGTGTGTTTGCATTACTGCAACCACTCATTGCCAGTTGGCATGTGTCAAAACAGTCCACGTTTCCTACTGTTAACAAAGAGAGCTTTCCTGCTATAAGGCAATCCAAACAGCCAACGCTGAAGTGACAGACCATGTTTTCTGGTTCAGCTTTCAACAAGTCCATTACTTCCCTAAAAACATATTAGGCAGGAATTTATTAAAAAAACAAAACAAAAAAACCCCCACAAAATAATCCCCTCAAAGAACAACGGGTATTGACTGAACTTGAAAGTTATTCATGAGTACATCTGTCAGAAGAAATGGTTACCATTCATCCCACAACTTCATCTTTATATTTTGTGCCATGCCAATATATCTGTTTTTAGCTTTAGCTGAGGGCCTTGTTTATTAAAATGTGTAATTTGTGGGCTACAACCATCTCCTGTCTGTTGGATGATGGACCAAGTAGAGGAGCATTGGTTTCATTAGAGATGAGCAAGGATAAAACAGGGGCAGTTTTCATGATGTCTTCCTACTTGACTTCACACACTCCCATTCATTTTAATTTCTGCCAATTAATTGATGTAATCGATGTCAACTGAATTTGTTGACACAGAATTTTCATTGTTGACATGTATAAAAATTACAATGCGATTGACAAACAGGTCTTTAATGTTCAGAGGGGACGTTGCAATTATTTTTGCAAATGTGTGTAATGTGTGTTGTGTGTGTGGAAACACCAGTCCTAAATCATGCTGATTCTGATCCACACAAGGAGAAAAATAATACTTGTTCTATACATAAACACATACATAAGAATATAAATGAGTAAAAACATAATTGCAAAACATATAAATAAATCAATATCACAATTTTTTATGTCCTAATTGCTCCTAGTGTGACAGGAGTTAACTTCCAGCATTGTTGACAACTGTGTATTATATTCAGGGTAAAATGTAAAATGGGTTCTCACATAAAATTACCCTCAAGTTTCAAGAACCCTCTATATAGGAGACTGTCTGTTGCCATAATGACTCTCTGGCCACATCAGGCTCCTACTATGAGATGCAGATGACCTCAAAGACTATTTTGCTCTGGTCCTTATAATAGTTGACTGAATGGATTGAATGGATCTCCTTGACAAAGAGAGGCTTTGGCTCAGATGGAGCCGTTCAGTCCAGAAGTAATGCACTCTTTTCCCTGGTCAACTGAGGATCGCTACACCGAGTCATTGGGAACACTTTACCCCTGCTGATCTTAAAACTTCATTGTTGTCCAGAGGGGATATTTCATTTCCAGCCTGGACTTAACACATACAGTGCTGTGACCCACACAAATACATCAATATTAGCAAGACACAACAATCCATGATCTGGTATGAAAGACTGTTTATCTCAAAGTCAAAACAGCCTTGGTGGCCTGGGGGTTTGAGACACTATGCATTTTGTCATAACATAACGCCTTTCTTACTGCCCAATCGCCATCCATAATTCTCCTCTCTGCTGTCCACAGTGTTTAGTTTAATAATGGGGGAAAAAAATCCTCTCCAAATACTTTCTAGGATTATTGTGGAAGCTGGACAAAGACTCACACTAAGTCAATATTTAGAGTGAGCATTGGCAGTCAGTCAACTGAATTCATTTGCCCTTCAAACACAGTTATGGGCTAGTAAGATGTAAGCTAAATTTGGTAACAATAGCTGCAATTACACACTGGAGCCAGAGCATGCTTGTAGACCAGTGCTTACAGCTCAGAACCAAAAACCTCTTGGATTGCAGCTGAAGGGTTTCTTGCTCTGGAGTATTACCCTGAAACCCTCCTAATGTAAATTGTGCTGTTCTAAACAATCCAGCAGGTGAAGACAAATTAGGAGTCATCTAGATGCTCGATAGGCTACAGGTGGGCATATAAAATGTGCAGTAGAGATTAAAGCACATGTCTGTTTGCCGTTTTTTTTTTCCTATCTGGGAATCATGCAAGCAAAAGGGAACGGATTATCTGCAATAATCTGTGATTCCCACTCCAAAATGTTACTTTGGTCACATAACCTTAAGATTCGTTCTTAAATAGTGTGGCATCATTGCATCATCTGTGCTACGGTATCATCAGGCGGGAGCCATTTTCAAACTAAGAGTGAAACTGTGCATTTTCTATACAACTCAGTGCAGCAGTCAATAACTGCATGAAACGAATGCCGTGAAACAAACAATGTAGCTGCAGCACAACATGACAGCAAGTTTAATCACTGCACTGTTTAGAAAGGATTTTATGTAAATTTCCCTTTTCCTAAAGTGTGACCTGACTTTTAGATCTTTTTCCTCTATCATCTATGATAACCTTCAAACTTGGCTGCGAGGTTGACAAGAGCATGAGATGAGAGCGCACTCTTGAGAACCAGCCTAAAGAGGAGGAGGAGGAAATCTGAGTACAAAGTTATCAGTCAGAAATGACTGAAAGGGGTAATGGACTTCTGCTACAGTTAATTATATATAAATAAAGTATAAGTAAATAAAGTATATACATAAATAAGTAAATTCATGTTACTGATGCAAGGAAAATAGAAGAAGATACCAAAACTTAATCGTACGTATGTCAAGTTCTTATATGCGGTACAAACGGGGCTGATGCATCTTGAATTTTTATACCAATGCACAAGCACAGGTTGGTGAATCTGTAACATAATTTGTACAACTCTAAAGTAAGTAAGTATTTTCAAAATTGGTAAATGACTAATGAAAAATATAAATTTGAGCACAGAAAACGCTGGTCGAGTGATGACATTAAAATGCACAACAAAAAAAACCTTATGATCTTACTCTGTCAGGTTTATCTCTCTGTTGTTGTCCTCCAGGCTGTGTCCGAAATACACACTCCTCTTCCAGCCACGCTCTGTCTTTGTCCAGCTCCAACCTGGAGACCTCCAGTCTTTGCCCAAGAAAGGCATATTTGCTGGAGGACTGCGAGCAGAGAGGGACGCTGCCACTCCCAACACCTGGAATGTAAATGTATCAGTAAAAAACAAACAAACAAAAAAATATTACACACACACACGCACATATACATATATATATATATATATATATATACACACACACATATAAAATATATTATAATAAAGAAATAACAATAATAATAATATGAAAAAATTCACTCTGATGTACCTAATTTTGGCCTTGATGTCTCTTTTATTGGATACACTCATTAAGCAGCAGTTCTTTGTCAGTATTTTCAGGTATTTGTGTACTGTTGCATTTTGAGATTTGTTTTTCATTTGTAAAGTGCATTATAAATAAAATGTATTATTATTATTGTTGTTATTATCATAAAGAATTTGGCTGCTGTTTTACAAGTCTCCACTTAAAACAGCACACAGAAACATTTGCAATTTTCAGCACACTGGGTCCCCTTATAGATTAAGTTGCTTCTGTGACACTTTGTTGCAACACAGAATTTGTCTTTTTTGGTCTCTTGCTCTGTTAGTCTCAGTTTTATTTTTTTTCTTCCATCAGGACTTTCTTGAGTCTCTTATGCTAGTTTCTGACTATGTGATTTTTCAGAAATATCTAACTGTTTTGTATAGTTTCCCTGTTAAAATTACAGGAATTGCAGATGTAAGATCACAAACTGCAGGACCTGAGACTGTCACACACATATATATATCTATATCCATATGTATGTATGTATATATATATATATATATATATATACACACACACACAATGCATTCATATATGGCCAGCCTAATGATGACTTCCTTCACTGACATTGAAATGTTCTCTGACTTCATATTGGTAACTCCAGCCAAACAGCAGTCAAATACATACATACATACACACACACACACACCACACCGGGACGCCAGACGAGACATGTCCTTAGAGTTCTGCAACTTATGATAATGCCGCTCTCTTTCAATTAGACACTGCAATGACTGTAACATTTTCCACACTCCTGCACTCTTTCCTCTTTGGTCTATCCTGCTTTTACCCTCTGTAATTGTCTCCCTCCGCCAGTCTCATTCCTTCGTTCCTTCTCTCTAAGACCCACTATCAGCCTGTAACCTGCCTCTGACACAAAACAGATGTTTCTCCATCCCCTTCTTCCTCCCTCTATCTCTTCCTGCCCCTCATCCTCCCAGTCCTTTCACCTAATCTTCACCCACCTCTCCAGACATCAGCGTTATATTTTCTCACACTGCCCCCTTCTGCTCTACTTTCTTTTTCTTTTTTCTTTTTTTTTTTTTTAGCCTGCCACATTTTACATTTTCACAATTCTTATTTCTTATGTGGGACAGCATAATGATTTCCAGAAGACAAAGTGCTGAGACAAGTATTGTTTGACTGTCTTTGTCAACAGCGTCTTTCATGAACAAACATTCTCATAAATCAAATGTGTTTGTTTGCCACCCAGACTTGCTATTATAGTTTGAACTGACTCGTTTAATAAGAAATCCACTTGGACATATAGTGCTTAATTCTGTTTCACTCTTCAAGTCAACAATTCTACTCAACAATATTCATCAACCTGCCATACATGTTGATTATTCCACCATCATTGCTTAAATCCCTTATTTGTTTCACGTATATATACTTATATATATGGATATATATAGATTGAAGGGAAAGCCTGCATCTGTTTATTAATTGATTTGTTAATCCTCTTTATTCACGAGTTCCTTTGTTCCCTGTTTTTCAATCCTATTATCCTCCACTAATCTTCTCCATCCCAGATCACCCCGGGGGAGCTCACCTGCTGCAGAATGCAAAGAAAGTCTCATTAACTCCTCTACCTGAAGAGTATTTGGAAGTGATTGTGAGCAGCTGTGAGGCTCGACTTGCTGGCATGTGTGGTGAGTTGCAAAGTGAATTGTGTGTAATTTTCTTGTCATCCCAAAACTGTAATGTTACCACAGTTTATGTCTACAGCGAAAGCATCTGCATGGAGAAAAGTGTGACACTCTCAGTTGGGAAAGTATCGGTTATTTGGTCATGAATAAAGATAAAAATCCTCTTCCAGGCTTGCAGACTTTCTATTGGCTCCCCCTCCCCACAGGATGTTACAGTGCAACAGTTTGTTTTAAAAGGAGATTGCACTGCAGTGCTGAATTTATCTGGTCTGGTGAGAGTCCAATCATTTCTCCTCGAGATCAATGAATTATGACAACAGAAACACTCCTCCTTTCTGCAATATTCTCAGGCACCCCTCCCTCAATAAATCTAAGAGTCCCTGTCCACCTCAGCCAGTTTATTGTTTATTGCAGAACAACTTTGTCAGAGGTCTTCCACACACATGGGATTTCCACTTTGACATGACTCAGTGAGCAACGCAATGATGCTTGCCAACTCACACCTGTTTAACTCATTGTCTTCATCAACATTTAGCAGTGTAACAGCTTTCCCTGATTAAACAAAATATCACTACAAATATGGAAAAAAGGTCTACTGAGCAACATTTCTTTGTTGTCTTTGCATCTACCATGGTGCAATGACCTCTGCTCACTTGAATCTTTGTTGCTTTAGCTCCCTATGGTAATTCTACCCGTAACATTGAGTTATAAAACAATAAAATAAGCTTGTGAGCAGTAAAACCTTTTACTTTCAGAGTTGTCTGTTTTATATTTATACAAACCTGTGTAATAACTAGTTTAAATAATTTCCCCTCTGGCAAACATTTGCACTTGTGACTCTAGTACTAAGACTGAAATTTCTCGAAATCCATAGGAGCTAAACCATTGAATGTAGAAATGTTAATAATTCTGCAAAACTTCCATTCACACTGGTCAATGCTATTGTCTCCCCTAGCATTCCCGTTTTAAATCCCCATCCCTCCATTTGCAAAAAGTTGTGAACTGAGTATTAGATTTTTAAATATTGGTGCATGCAAAATAGATACACACTCACAGCAAACTTCTCATCAGTAGTATCAATACTTCCAGTCCACCTGGCCTGAGTATACCTCCCTCTTCTACAAGAGCAGATGAGCCCAGCCTCAGATGATAATGTTTAAGCATTAATGTCCATTTATTAGTACCTTCCACCATTCCCCGCTTTCTCTTCTTCCCCTTTACAAGGATTTGTGGCTGAATAAGCACTAGCAGGACATGGAAAGTGGACATAACGACACACTAACACGAATAGAAACACATAAGTTAATGTGCTGGCAAATTAAAGCCTATGTTGCATCTCTTTAAGGAATTTCATGAGGAAAATGTAGTAATTGTATATCAACACATGGATACATTGGTACATTGTTATGTGACGCAAGAAAGATGATTATGGCAACTGAATATCATTAACTACTCACACTATTAACCATACCTCTTTTGGGGGAAACAGTGGGTTTACAGACTTCAATTCAATTCAATTCAATTGTGAAATTATGGGTTGCAGTAACTTTCATTTTTTAAGTTTTTGTGAAGAGTTACTTCCTTTATATGGTAGCTTTTTTTTTTTTTTTTTTTTGATTTACTATTGTTAATCCCCGTGGGGAAATTCTTTCTCCGCATTTGACCCATCTGGGCTGCTGGACCCAGAGCGGCGGGCTGCCACGGTGTGACGCCCAGGGACCAGATGGGGTTTTTTTTTTTGGGTTCCTTGCTCAGGGGCACCTCATCCAGTTTTTTAAAGTATGTGAAAAGAAAAAGTGAAACCAAGTGGAAGTTATTTTGAGAAAGACCGTGATCAAAGATGTGACATTTGAAAAGACTCATATGCAGCTGTTTGCATCCCACAACATGACCTTTCTTGTGGTGCTTCACATAAATCTGAATTCAAACACTGTACATACTATAACATGGGCTCAGCTCAAATATTTCTACCCAGAGCTGCACAACTCTCCAAAGGGAATATTCATCTTTTTCCTTTGGTCTATCTGTGTCTTGCATTTGCAGCTGGCCAAGGTTTGAATGTGTATGGACAAAATGCTGCTAGACTACTGGGCTCGTCCATAGCGTGCTCTTGTGTTTGTGAGTGTCTTTCTTACTGTGCAGTTTCTAGTCTCAGTAAAAGTAGGCCAGCCAGTTAACCCATGAGTCAGTCTTTTCTCCAGAGAAAGGAAACTCCCTGACATGACACCATCATTAACAGCTGATCAACACACCCTACCCTCCACTTTTCTACATGAGAGTATCACACAAACAGACTGAAGCCGTTCAAACGCACACCGTTGACCTACTGTATATGCTGAACACACCCAAAGTCTGGCCTCAGGATTATTTCATGATGGATACTGTAACCGTTTGTCTTCCCAGGTGTAAAAATGTGTTGCTGAGGTCATTGACTTTCAGCTGAAATCAAATGACTGATGATTTGAACCTTGCTGAACTCTGCGAAGACTTAAACTCTGGTCTCAAATGTAATTGAGCATTTTACTTGATATATATAGTTATCACCCTTCACTATCAGAGCAATCATAATTCTTTTGCTCGCACAGTACCCCCTCTTTTAAAGAAACATCATCAATAAAGTTTATTTTTTTTATATATCACAGATTTTTTTTTAAAAATCACAAAGTACTTTACATTAAGATACAGTTTTACAGACACAAAATGCCTTAAAATAAGTGTTTTACAGACAAAAGCCATAAGATGCTTTAGGATAAAATACAATAAGACAAATAAGAATACAAGTAAACTATTTTGAATGACGGTTTGAAAACATGTGACAAGGATTCCATAAGTGAGGTGTGACTGCTTCAAAAGAACGATCCTGTAAGATGTTGTGTTTTTTGTTTTTTCCTCTCAAGTTTTAAATTGGTTGCGAGACAAAGGCAACCTCAGACCTGAGACCTCAAGAAGATGTATGAGAGCATGGCTTTAATAGGTCGAAAACATTTTCAGGAGTTTGACCATGCAAAACCGTGCAAAAAAAAAGTGGTAACCAGTGATGTCAAAGATGAACTCTTCTATTCTTTTGTAGTTAAGAGTGTCAGCTTAGCACTTTGTTCAGTCTGAAGCTGATTAAGGTTTTATTTAATTTGATTTCAAAGGCATTACAATAACATCTTCTGTTTTTTTTGTTTTTTTTTAAACTGTGACATCAGTACTCCTATTCGTGTATTGGCACTGAAGAGGAGAGAGCAGTTTCATACCAGAAATTTAAAATGACATTGGGTCAGTCAAATGAAAAGTCTGAATTTTTCAGGCCTGAGTGGACAGATGAACTTAGGGTGCCAGTTTGCTGCCTGATTTGTGGAATCACATCATCTGGGACAATAATCAGACATTTTGACAATTTCTGAGTTTATTTGAAGGTTACCTGTCAGTCGTAGTTGATGTGTGCTAAAGAATCAATCTCAGCAAGACTGACAAATTTCAAGATTCAGAGTTTTTAAAGGTGCAGTACTGCTAAATATCATGAGCATAAAGTTAAGATAAGATAAGAGATGCTGCTAGAATGGCTAATAATCTGTCCTAGTTTGAGAATAAATAGTGAAAACAGATCAAGGGTTACAGCTGAAACAATCACCAAAAACTGGAATGAAATCTATCGTAAATGTTCCACTGCAGCAGGAAAAAAACACAGTAAATAGAACACATAAGAAGCAGAAACAGGATAGTCAAATATTTGACATTTTTATGCTGGACATACTGTATGAGTGAATTAAATTTCTTTAACTTGAACAAAACTGACAGCACAAGGCACCAGCTAAGGGTAAGTTGGATGAATTGTTCCTCATATGGAAACAATAACTTTTTTCATGATATAAATATTGTCAGAAATTCAAAATATTCAAGGAACCTTTGCACAATATCCAGTCTCTATTCCCTTCCCTAATACAAATAATCTCTGCAGCCCAATTCTAAAGTTACTTTGGGGGGGGGGGGGGGGGGGGGGGTTGGAAAACAAACACTAGAGGGGGGGGAGAGATAGGGAGACGACGTCCCCCAAAAAAAACCAAAAACCCCCGTGGTGTGTGTTTTTTTTTTTTTTTTTTTCCCCCCCCTCTTTT